>CABFWO010001417.1:0-24257 GCA_902155825.1 Timema genevievae | reverse complement strand
GGGGGGGGGGGGGGGGGGGGGGGGGGTTGTGTAAGAGTAGTTTTGGAAGAAGGGTGTGCATGAGGGAATGATGTGTGAGAGAAAGTGTTTATGTGCGAGGTAGGTTGAGTACATGTTGAGGGAGTTTGTTGAATGTGTTTGTGAGTCTTTGTGGGAGTTTATCTTCTTGTGTGGCTTATATTATTTTCAAATCTGAAGATAAAATACATCCTTACCTCCCCTAACACGGCCAAACTTAGGTTTTAAAATATTTAAAAGTTTAAATTTATACCTAACTCTCCATGTCTATTTTGGAGAAAACAAATCTTTAGAAAAAAATTAAATACATTTTTCTATAATATATTTTTTCAATATTGTAAATTGGGAAATCTCAGTTTTCACTGAATTAAAGTCTTTAAAACTATAATACATTTTAATATAAATGTTATTTATAAACCAAAAACTTGGCTTTAAACACCTGATAGTTAACTTTCATGTTCCTTAGTTCATTTTAAAATCTTTAGTTTTTTAATTAGGGATATTTAAGTTTAAAACGCATTTTATTAATCAACAGATTACGTAGACACATGGCTTGCCAAACAACATAGTCTATTCATAGAATAGGTAGGCTGAAGCTTATTATATAATGCTGTTAGCCTTCTCTTGAGCTAAAGGTCTGGTCTAAGAACCATGTTTCAATGTCTTATGGGACCTAAAGGGCAACCAAGGACCATTTTTATAGTCAGACTTAGTAGCCTACTCCTTAAGTGCATCAATACGACACCTACCTAAACTCGAATGGAATGGACCAGTTTCGTTTATGAAACGGCTCTATGTAGGTGTCCTGTATTTAGTATAGCACCGCACTTGAAGTACTAAATCTGACTATTAAACTGGCCCCAACTGTCCGTCATTAAGGAACTCGATGTTCCATGGCCACCAGAACGTACACTTGCCATTCAATCCTATCCTGTGATACGTCCATCCAAACCCTAACTTGACACCCAACCACTTTCAAATATATTCTAACAGCATCCTCCCATTGAAGTCTTGATATAACAGAGGGTTTTGTATCTTCAGGTTTCCAAACTAAAATGTTGTGTACACGCCTGTCATCACCCATACGCACCACATGGCCATTGGCCACCCCACCTCAGCCTGCACGCGTTGATTATACTTAATATGGTTTGGGATTCATGTAAACCATGAAGTTATCCATTATGTAACTTTCTCCATTCTCCGTTTTTTCATTTATTTTAGTTCAAAATATCTCTCTCGTCATTTTGATCTCAAAAACTCTCAATTTATTATCTTGATACAATGAAAGAGACTGTGCTCCACATCTGTAAAGAACACGGGCAACTGTTGAGAAACCATAATATGAAAGGTTTAGTAAAGGTTTATGTATTTATTTTAGCTTTAGTCTCTCGTCGCTAGTTGTGGTTGTAGAGCTACGTTTGTCATAGTTTAGTCGAGTCCTGTTGTTTTAAGTTAAATTAGTTTTTAATTCATATGATGATCTAGTTTTGTGTTTAGGATGTTCACATATATCTGAATTTGAATAACATTAAATCATCCATTCGACAACCTCTTTAACCACAAATAGAAACTTAATCTTTGCTAGAAGAGCACACTGACGACATTTCCATTGGCTTTGATAAGGAACAGATGTTTTTGTGGCCAGCTCTCGGGCAAATATTTTTTACGTTGGGTTTAGATAACTTCAGTAAAGAGATCATTATCAATCCTAACAGAAGGTTCAGGGTTTATATCCCGGTATGGCACAGATTTCCAAGAATATAACCCGCGATTTTATTACAAGCTAGCTGAATAAACTAACGCATACAATATTTTAACAAAATTCGTTAAAATATACGTATAGATTTTTGAATAAGTGTTTTTCTAGGTACCCTACTTAATATGGCAAGGCACACGGAGAGTGGAGCAATTTCTTACTCGGAATGTAGGGGTTCAATTTCAACGGGAATGTTTTTCCTAGCTATATGGGCTCCCACACTCTCTCCAGGAAGCCATGAAAATGTCAAAAATCGATTCGAAAAGCCTATTTTTTGTACCTTCCAACAAAACATTGATCCTATTCTTTCCTAATCAACGATCGTCTGCGTCACTTGAGCTAATCTGGTAGGCTTTAAGGGAATTACGTTACTATGGGTAATTTAATCTCAAACAAATGTGTGATACCCCAGGTGGTATGAGTAACAAACGTGTCCAGAGGTCATCCACGATGTGAGCAGAGGGAAACTATGTCTTTTAGCTCCGTATTCTGACCCCTTCCGGTAGTGGTATCCAGTTGTAATTTAGGTAGGTCACCCAAGATATGAACAGAGGGAAACTATGTACTTTAGTTCTAAGTCTTCTGACCCCTTCCGGAAGGGGTGTTCAGTTGCCCTCTCATCATATGAATGGAAATGGTGTCATTAGGCTGGATGTTTTTGGAGGATATTGTCTACAATATCTTAGTTTGATCCCAGCCGCTGCCTAAAATGGGTCTTTTTACTATTTTTTTGAAAATCTTTATATGTATTTGGTAAGGAGTAATAAATGCTAGGGTTATATCTTCTTGGTTATTATTTTTTATTCCCTTCTCCTTATTTGATAAAAGATTCAGTCTTCTATGAAGACATGTTTCGGTGATGTTATATCATCTTTAGGTCTGAAGAAAACCAATATAATTGTAAATAATTGTATATAAATATGTTAGTAAAATTATAAATTAAAAAAGTTAATCATTAGAAATGGAAATAGGAGAAATTAGAATATGATACACGAAATATTAAATAAATAATAACTTAAATAAGGTATTTATAAGCTTGTTAATATGAGTGATTATTTATTTAATATTTCGTATATCATATTTTAATTTCGCTTAACTATTTCCATTTCTAATGTTTAACTTTTTAAACTTATAATTTTACTAACATATTTCTATACAATAATCTACAATTATATTGGTTTTCCTCAGACCTGAAGATGGTGTGACATCACCGAAACATGTCGTCGTCGTCATAGAAGACAAAATCTTTTATCAAATAAGGAGAAGGGAATAAAAAATAATAACCAAGAAGATATAACTTTTTTAATTTCGCAATGCTCAGTGTCAGTACTATCTATGAATGAATCAAACAGTCTAGCTTAACCTTGTTTTTCATATACCGATAATATCTGTGTTGATATTGTTTTTGATCATCCTTTTAACACCCTTCTTAACATAATCGCGTTGACTGAGTTTTATCGGCTTTTTGTCTCATGGAAGCTTATTTATTAGTAAATTAAGTTAAGGAGTTCTGTGAAGGATAGATGATCCCAATTTTATGTATCACATTTAGATCCTACTGCACTATATAAGAAAGCATAGTATCTAGAATTACTCTAAAAGTCGTGCTAGCCGGTACATTATGAGAAGATTTAATAATTTGTCTGTTAGTGCTTATTCTTTATCATAAAATAAAAATAAATAATAAGACTCAAATTAAAGAGATTAGTGACCCATTTGATGAAATAATATTTCATATGGTGTAAGCATCAAGGTAATCAGAGTATCGTTGATGTAATTCTAAAAAATGTTGAGGGAAAAAGGCTATATTTACTCTAATTAATATGCGTAAGTGTAAGTTGCGTTGATGTCACGTTTTAAGCTGTTATACAACAGAATTTTAATATTACCGTAAATATGTTTTTCTAACAACCTTTCACTACCCACATGAACCATCCTAGAAATACATACATGCTAGGAATCTTATTAAATGATTATTCGTTAATAATCCTTGTGTTTCTGATCGTTTGTAAACGATATTTTCCAACTAAATAATCCGGTTTAATATATACAGTGAGATAACAAAGTAAGCTAATTAGCTTTGAAAACCTCAAGACAAACGCAGTCAACATATTAAAATTAACCTCGAAAATCTCATATGATATAGGTCTTCAGTCAAGATACAAGGAACATCATGTAAAACCTCAGACCATATGCGTTGTCACGATATTAGAACGCGCCTCTAAAACCTCAGGTGACACACACACTCAAGATATTAGAACGCGCCTCTAAAACCTCAGGTGACACACACACTCAAGATATTAGAATAAGCATGTAAAACCTTAGGTGACACACACACTCAAGATATTAGAATAAGCATGTAAAACCTTAGGTGACACAAACACTCAAAATATTAGAATAAGCATGTGAAACCTTAGGTGACACAAACACTCAAAATATTAGAATAAGCATGTAAAACCTTAGGTGACACAAACACTCAAAATATTAGAATAAGCATGTGAAACCTTAGGTGACACAAACACTCAAAATATTAGAATAAGCATGTAAAACCTTAGGTGACACACACACTCAAGATATTAGAATAAGCATGTAAAACCTTAGGTGACACACACACTCAAGATATTAGAATAAGCATATAAAACCTTAGGTGTACACAAACACTCAAAATATTAGAATAAGCATGTGAAACCTTAGGTGACACAAACACTCAAAATATTAGAATAAGCATGTAAAACCTCAGGTGACACACACACTTAAGATATTAGAATGAGACTCAGTTGCCGTCCGAAAAAAAAAATGGAAGTATTAAAAGGGTTGACATTGAACGAAAACCATATCGACCTATTTATTGAGAACCATCCGACACTGTAAACGATATCAACGTGTCGGAACCATTTTTTTTTATCATGTATTTTTAGAACTTCCGCTACGAACACTCTCAGTGGATGTGTGAACGCCGCCAGTATATAAGACCTTGCGACTAGTCGGTACACACACTATTGTGTGAATAGTAGGAACATGGTAAGAAGAACAGTAGGTGACATTTACTCAATTTACTAAAGCTACTTTCATCTAGCCCGCTTCAGTGGCCAAATCGTCTGAGGCGTCACTCTCGTGTTGGATTGGCCTGCTGATTACAGGGAGATTGGGGCTCGAATCTCGGTCGGATCTACTATGAGCGCTTTTTCCTAAATTGTTTCCCAATCTCCTTCCACGCATTGCAGGTATACTACCTCTAAAAGGCTTCCTTTCTCATCCCTAACCCACTAGCGTAATTATCATATATGCCTATAGCCTGAACAGGTAGTAAGACACGGTGACAAAAAATTACAATACAAAATTACTTTAATCTATTCTGACACCAAGTTATGTGATCTGAACCTATCACTTTTGATCAATAGTAGGACTATCAATACCGAGTATAATATTAATAGTACTGTAAAGATAGATAAACAATTTAGACAAAAAAGTTGTTATACTCTATTATACTTGCTGTTGCTCCTCATTGGATTTTATTTCCTGTAAATATTGTAAACTAACTATTATAACTATTCACTTGAAATTTAGCGTTGTACTATAATCTTGTATCTTAGTGATAGAATATTGAATCGTTTACAGAGTGTTATATTTTCGTATTAAGAGAATACAGTAAACTCTCAATTATCCGCGGGTGGATTATCCGCTTTGCGGCTTAACCGTGGCATCGCCATCAGCAAGGAAGGAATACGTTTTTGAAAAACGCCGCGTTGATGGAGAATACAGGGATACCGATTGTTGTTCTCGGTAAATCCCTAAGGAAGAGATAATGTGACCAGAGGCAAAAAGTTTATGCAAGGGTAACTGCACTGGAATAGAGCCATACCTATTTGACAAGCTGATATTACGGAAAATACATAGCGGGTTAAGGAAAAAGGAAACAGCTGCAATGAAGCAAAAGACTAATATAGACTTTTTAAGTGGTGTGTCCATTTTGAGTATACTGTACATTGATTTAAGGTGTTTTTTTAATTATCTTGGTGTGTGAAATATAATTATTTGTTCACAAACGCAATCACATTAGGTGAGTACTAGTTTGAAATGAATGTGCTACAATCTCTTGTTTTACCAAATAGACGGATCAACACGATAGCGTAATTCGTACATATACGTACAACACAAATGAGTAGTAATACGCGGTTCTAAAAAACAAGTTATATCAAAGATGGTACTTTCAAATATTAGTTTTATTATATAGAAATTGACAGTGGGTATTCTATAATAATTGTTTAAATTGGTTTTTCTTTGATATCTCCTCATAAAATTACCACTAAATAGATAAATTTAAAGGTCCCCAAGGCAACGCTTAGCTTGGGTTCAACACGGCGCCCAAACCTTCAAATTTACGACAGACTACCTCTTTGCTCGCTGATCTTCGGTTTATTGCTACACCTTGGCCCTTGGCCTTGGAGGTATTCTTTATTTCAACGTCAATAGACTTTTTGAGATATCACGAAAGAAGGCTAGCGATATTACCCTCTTTTAGTCTTTTCCTACGACCAATTGAGGTCACCGCTAGACTATTCTGACCTCGTCCCAAAGGAGGATTTTTTAAAGGGCTTTACTTGTTTTATATTGGTGAGACTCGGTTTCGTGTAATCTAGACTAGCTAAGATGCATTCATGGTGTACAGCTTGACAAGTTCTAATAAAGTTTTAATTTTTTGTTTCTTGCTCACTGATTGGTAGTAACTAAACAATTTCAAATTAGTTATTCAGATTTTTTAATCAACATCAAACCTGCACATAAAGTAATCCAATATAAATACTAATATCATCTAAGAAGAACGTGTGGAGACCACGTAACTTTTATTAGTGAAACTCAAAATACTAAGCAACGCCTCGTCAGACGGGTCTCCTAGCTTGACCCGACCTTGTAACCTCCCGGTGATGTGTGAAACCTTATTTATATTGTTGTCGCTCGAAATAATAGGTGTTCGTACCCCATTGGCAGGGGTTGCAACGATTAGTGTGGAGATGTAAGAAACGCGAGAAAGGCTCATTGTTTTTGCAGTTTTTATAGCAAACCTTTTTTGGCCAAAATAAAAAAAAATATTTCTTTAGTACAAACATAGGGTTTAATTTTCTTCACATGCTAATATCAACATTTCTTGAATATCTGTCATGAGCATAGCGGCATTAGATGACAAACTTGTTAAATGAAGAGAAAAGTTGTCATTAAATTATAGGACACCCTTGACAGATATTCAACAATTGTTGATAGCACCATGTGAAGAAAATTAAACTTGATGTTTGTACCGAAGCAATATTTCGTTTAATTTGACCAAAAAGTTTTGATACAAAAACTGCAAAAAACACTGACCTTTTTTCGCGTTTTCTACATCCCCACCTAAAATCTAAATTGCTCCACCTTCTATACAAATGTATATCAGGACCATTACCACCTTCTACACGTATAAAGGCATTGGGATGGACTCAACATGGAGGGGATAACCTGTTGTTTGTGACATTCTTGTAATAGTAAATAATTTTTATAATGGCTTATGTTTATTCAGACACCCACTCCTAGTAAAGAGACAGAAAAAATCAAATTTGTAAACAAATCTTTTCCCCAAGATTACGCCAGGACATAATTTATATAGTATTGGATCTTGTCAGTAAACATTCGTATTAATGATGGTATTCTTAATTAATTCATTGATTCATCCTTGTTGCGAAAAGTTGAATCTTTTATCTGATCTAAAATGTTGAGTTAAATTGCCATTAATATTCACTTAGGCGTCTCATCAAATATTTTCCGGTTCAGGAGCCTATCAGTCGCTGTCCGTCATACCCACTTTACCCATATTTGTCAGTAAAGAGAAATAGCTGAATCTTTAAATATATGCCAAGTTATGACATAAATACTTGTGTTCGCCATCAAAAACATTCAATTTGTCGAAAATTCACCCATAATGGTGATGCCAGCCAGGTATCTATTAATAGGCGCAATTTGAGACACAGTTCCAAAAATAGAAAATTGTGAAGTCAAGTATTTGTTTTGTAGTTCGTCAGATTGGTGGTATTTAATAACGTTACACGTTGTAATATGGTGTCTTAAATAAATATTTATGGCGTAAAACCTAGTATACTTGTATGTAGCAAAAAATAAAATATTACATACTTATCCACCGGTAATATCAGATAAAGCAACTATTCGGGCAATATGTATCTTAGCGATCCCAAAATTAATGCGTAGTGATTGACTTGAATTAATCTTAATGCACTAAAATACTACACAAATACTCCACTCTCCAGACAAACCCGGGTATATTTCATCTACATTCTAAACTTTCTCTACCCTACGCTACTTACTGGACTATTGGTCATATCAAATAGTAAATATAAGAAGCACACATTAAGCAAACATTTAATAACTTGTATAAGTCGTTAAAAAGGAGTAGGAGCTAATAATTACTAAACTAATAATCAATTTAGGAAGCTACATAATTAAGGAGAAGATTAAGAAGTATTCTGAGATCAAAGTAAATGGTTATAAACATGAATCTATCCTCCCTCAAACAAATAATATAATTTTTAATAGGGTCACAAAATAATATTTGAGGCTGTTTGAGGATTGTTTTAATGGTTTTCAAGCTTCAGAACTACCACTCCCTTGAGAAATACTGCATTGTGAGGATATTTAGCTACGAGTTCTAGTACATCAACGTTCACACACTGATCCATCCAGGTACAACCTTTTCTCACTGTCACTCGTCAGCCATTATTTAAGCCATAGGTATATGTAATATTGTTGTTAATAGCTCAAAGTCTAATACAACTACCGAACGGCGGCGTATGTTTTTGTATTTAAGAGTATGACTTTTAAATGGTCAAAACGTAAATGATTTTATCCCCCTATGGTTATTTCGAAATTGATTCCAACCAATAACCGACAGATTATGGATGCTTCGCGCTAGAAAGCTCGACTACTAAGTGAAAGATTAAGAGCGTACATCACATGTCCATCAACTCTGTGATACATTTGGCTCGAAATCGTAAATTTGCACGAACACTATTGCACGTGAATTATTTCTGATTAAACATTAATAAAGATAAAGAGCTAGTAGATGTTCCTGATACAGAACATTGTTGAAATATTAAATATTTTGATAAAAACTGCATTGAAAGGGCCGTTTTTGACCATTTTAGAATGGCTTCACAGCTAAGCTTTGTGCACATATCTTTATTATGTCATGATAGGGACATACTATAGTTATTAACAAGAAACTTTGTAGTTTTGTCCCCCATCGTCACCACGAAAATTTTCAGGCTATCACTCAAATACGAATGTACAGCACACACGCATATCTTGGTATTTTATTTTCCCTTAAACTTCCATGTCTCGCGTAAGCTGGGAGCTGAGTTGGGCCTGCTATGATGAACGTTCTTAAGTTCAAATCCTTGGCGGATACACTTATAGTTTTCCACATAGTAATTTTTCACCAAACAAAGTGAAAAAAAAATCCGAATTTGTTTTTAATATAGGTACATATATAATTATCAAGGCGTCATAAAAGGCTTATTCAAGATAATTTACACATTTTCATTAAAAATCTGACATAATTAAGACACAGCATGCCCTACATGTGCAACGCTTATAATGTGCCTCGAGAGGCAATTACTAAATTGAGTAAATTTTTCTTTTATGTCATCAATAATCTCAAAGTAAAAATCAGCCTCGTGAAACTGAAATTTTAAAGAAAGCATGTGATGCTTCACTGTAAATAATAAAAAAAACTGCGCGAATGTCATTATGTTTTTGTTGCAATAGTGGTGAAATACAATCTAACATAAAGATTAACACCCTCTTACCAAAGTATTACACGTTTAAAATAACCTGGATAAAGCAATGAACTCTAGATAAATATGAGCTATAAAAATCACCTTGAGCAATTTGTTTAATGGGCCTCTTTTAATGTACAAACTCTCCGTGTAGGGATTTAAAGACGAAGTTGAAAGAACATTTTACGAGCAGCAACTTTATTACATTTTAAAAGGTATTAAACCCCCTCGATAAAAATCTAAAAAGTATTTTAGGTGTACACCCAGTTGAAAGATTTCACTGCAATATTTAACTTTAAATTACCTTACTGGTAAATGAACATCAATTATGAGAAACATACATATTTTATCACTCTTCTAAACACTATTAAGCAAGTGTTATTAGCCTAAAATATTGATTTGCATTGCGCCAAAGTATGCAAAGGAAGAAAACTGGATGTAAATAAATGGTACGGTGCGCCGTTCAAACTTTCTCGCTCTTTTGCCTAAAACTGGAGATATTATTTACACAAAACTCTTAAAATATGTTAAACGAAATAATAATGCAGAAACATTCAACAAAAAATATAAATGAAATCATATTTACTGTAACAGAAACATATTGAAAAAAATAGTATCTCTGTTCACCAAATAGCATAATCAATTTCCTAGACCTCAATTTTAAAAATATATTCGTCAATATCTCAGAAACTATTGGTTTCATAAAAATATATTTCAAATACAGGTTTTTTATTATTAATAGTACTACAACTTTACAATGATTAGTCATTTCGTGTCACAAAGATTTGCGGATATATGATCAAAATTGGAAAATTCCACTTGTGTAAAGTACCCTCAAAGTCATTTTCATGATAAAATCAGCGTGACCATTTTGTTTTTCATCTTAAACAATGTCTATAAACGAAATTTAATCAAAGTCGTCTTAGCATATTTTGAGAAAATCGACTTTTTCTCTTTTCACACTTAAGTAAACTACCTACCCTTAATTTTAGGCTTGGATGGATAATTCCAAAGACCCCTGAGGAACCTTATGTAAACCCTAGGTACCAAGTTTTGGCCAGCTCGATAAAATGGTTTTGGCTCTAGTCCCAATAACAGACAGAAATACAAATGGCATTGCAAAAAATACTTTTTCTGGTTCACGGGATCATTAAATTTCGACATCCATCAAAATCTTTTGTACGATTTTTTTTATTTTTTTACTATCACAATACTTTATTTACCCGAGGGGTAGGAGAAAGTAAAAAGTCACTATGACCTAAAAGGTCACTGGAATACACTATATAGCGTAATTTGTGCTCCTGAAGATGTTGTCAAAATAAATACACAATTAAGCCACAAGAAATCCATATTGAAATTAACAGTACTTGAAACATCTTTGGACGTGCCCGCTTTCATAAGGTTTTATTCGTATGCTTTTACTAGTTAAGTATATATTTTGATTGTAAAAATTACCTAAACATTTTATGTGTACTATATTGGATGAAGATCTTCTCGTTATAGTAGCCGAAATTGTGCAGAGTTGTAAATTAATAAATTGATATTGGTGTGTCTGGGAGGAAGGGACACACAAGGATATTTTATGAAAAATAAATATTAGAGGAAAATAAAATCTTGCATGAATTGTGTCCAGGATGTGTTTTAATACTTCTATTCCACAATGTAATGGTTTATAGGCACTTTATTAGATTGGTATGTAATTTTAAAAATTTGTGTATTTGTTTGTTACAGTTGATTTTCAGTGGTGAATATACGAAGGCGATGTCAAAGGACTGGCATTCTGGCCACTTCTGCTGCTGGCAGTGTGATGAATCGCTGACAGGACAGCGCTACGTTCTACGTGATGATCATCCATACTGCATTAAATGCTACGAGTCAGTTTTTGCCAATGTTTGCGAGGAGTGCAACAAGATTATTGGTATTGACTCCAAAGTAAGTAATGTGTGTGTATTTGTGTAACCTTTGTTTATCCCGAAAGTTAGCAAACTTGTATTTTTGTTCCCATATTTTTCATTGTGTCATACTGCTTGTTTGAGCTGCATACATATTAATGACGTTAATGTTGTAGGAATGAGGAGGATAGAGTTTAAAGAAAACATACCTACATTTGCTGAGAGGGGGAGTGATAAACAATTTAGTAAAAAACACCCGAGCAGGATTCAAATCAATATCTCACTGTCAACGGCAATCCAGTCCATTGCTAGAGTGATGCCTAAAAGTGTATTAATATACACACATACAGGCAAAGGCATTACAGTTATATTAAATCAATATTAATAAAATATCCAGCACTAGATGTTTGATAATCAAGAAATGGCAAAAAAAAAATATATATATATATATATATTGTACTCAATGTTATATACATATCTGATATCCATTGTAAACAAAATACTGTATATTATTATTATTATTATTATTATTATTATTATTATTATTATTATTATTATTATTATTATTATTATTATTATTATTATTATTATTGTTGTTGTTGTTGTCCACCAGTATAGAGATAAATTTTGTGATTCCATATAAATCAAATATATTTATGTGAGGCCAAGATAATACACATCCAAATTTCTTTTAAAGTTATGCAATGCTCAGTAAATATAAATGAAAATGTTTTTGAAGTATAAATATCAAGACATTATCTCCAAAATATCCATCAAACAATTTAGTTTAGAAAAGTTTGTAAAAAATTCAAGCAATGAATTATATGAAATTAAAGAAATATATCGAAAAGTAAAATGCCCAATAAATTCAATTTAGAAACTTTTTTAAAAATATAAACAATATTGATCTATACAGATATTCCAATTTGAAAATATGTGTACTATTTCACTTATATCAGATTTTGAATAATTTTTTTATAATATTTAAACCATAAGAAATCAAAGGAAACATTTATTCTTGTGAATCTTTTTTCTTATTATTAAAACGAATAATTTAATATTTTTATAGAGTGATTCTTAGCTTAAATTGTATTTTTGTAAGCTATATTTGTTTTAGTAATATTTATACTTCTGTGCTCTTGGAAAATTCATTAAGGCCATACTTAATCTTTTAATATAATTTATTAATTCCATACAGTTTGTTTATCTTGAAAAATAGCTGCCCTACCTTGACTGATAGGCTATGGCCCTATCTTATAAGCTTCAACATAGTGGAATTCACATCCGTAGGCAGGTGGACCAAACGTCAAGCTCGTCTACTCTAGTCTAGTTTACTTATTAGGTCTCAAATCCCGGACAGCTATACTGAGGGCGGTATTTCCTTTTGTTTCCTCACTCTACTTCCACGCAAATGCTGCACATTCCTTTTAAATTCTATTTGCCTCATCCCTATACCGATAGTGTTATAAAATTCGGATTTACAAGACTGGTAGTAATACGTGTGTCAATAAAAACAATGTATGAAGCAATGCATGCTTGCTACGGCTCAGGATGAATGTAGGGTAGACACATTTCATTTGAAATATGTTTTTATTAACCATGCACTACAGCAATTGACATAGGGATCTGTCAATATATAATAAAAACTTAGTGTTAGATTAAGAGAATAACCAAGCCTTACATCATATCTTTACGAGTTATTTTTTTATGTACATCCTTTGGCTATTACATAGTTTTTTTTTTGTGGCTTAACATAAAGGTAAAATACTTATTCAATCCCCAATCCTAATGTCATGATGTCTAAATAATTTTATGAAGGAGAGAACCAATAAAACTGTATTTGTAATTGTCACTTGATATAGTTATTCTGTTTCCACTACTAATTAAATAAAATATTTGCTCATTTTAGTCAAATATAAATATAGAAGTACCTATGAAGCATCACTAATGTCCAGCTCTACATATTTACTTTTATGTAACATAATTTTGGTCATTTATAAAATCACTATTAATGAAAGTTATTTCTAATGCTATTATAATAAAGTATGCTTTTTAACTATCTTAAATTCTGAACTAAGCGAAGTAATAGGCTCACATTCCATTTTAATGTGCCTATAATTTAAAATACAGCTTGTGTTTGAATCCCTTGGCATGGCATGGTGTGATTTTACAAATAAATTTGTGTTCATTCATAAAATAAATAATATATTAAAAAATAACTTTTCCTTTTACCTCATCCCGGGTATTAAATGTATTTGCACAAAACTGTAATAAAGGCAAATTGTTCTTTCAGGATCTGTCTTACAAGGATAAGCACTGGCACGAGGCCTGCTTCCTGTGCAACAAATGCCGTGTTTCTCTAGTTGACAAGCAATTTGGCTCCAAGGCTGATAAGATCTACTGTGGCAACTGCTATGATGCCCAGTTTGCTTCTCGTTGTGATGGATGTGGCGAGATATTTCGTGCTGGTAAGTTGACTTAATCACCCAAATAATTATGAAGGCAAAAATCCGAACTAAATAGAGTATACAATCACCAATAACTCAAGTTTGTGACGTTTTAAAACTTTATTTGTTTAAAAAACAAGAGCACAATAAATTTAAGTAACCACATATTCTCACCGTAAAGCAGTTGGATCTCAAATGATCTCCATAAGGTGTTCTCTAATATTTTTGCCTCATACTATCCCATATTCAATTGCATCAGCTTTACCTCACTATTGTCCCCAACTGGCAAGCCCCCCTATAAATGATATATTTAAATGATCTATTTTCAAAATTATAAATTATAAAAGTCCATGATAAATCTAAATATTGGGTATTTTTACAAACTAGGTTGATTTTATAATCTACCATCTAGTGTGCCCATTTTTTTCCATGGATAATCTAGAAGCAGCTTTGTTCTTTTTTATAATATAAAATTCACCAAAGCAAAAAGTAACCAAATCTTAAACTATTTTAAAATATTAATTCTTTATTGGTTTAAATTATATGACTAAACTTGAAAAAAGGGCAGGCTAACTAAAACATAATGTCAAAATAGGGATGTAATCTAAATATGTGCTATCTTTCGCTAAAAGTAATCATAAGAGAAGTAAAAAGAAATAATATATGTATATTGTTATTAATTATTAAAAATAATAAAGAATGTCACATTTCAACAAACAGCATTTAAATGAAATACAGGACTTTTAAAAATACATATTAGTCTCTGCAATTATCTGCCATATTTTAATTTTCTACCACATCATGCAGTACTTTTTCTTATAGAGTGTGAAGTTTTGAGCTCCTAATATCTTAGAACCAATTTTAAAATTTTCAGTTTTTTTCTGCTTATCTGGGGTGGTCCTTTACACACACACACCCTGTCAATTCAATGACCTTTAATTTAAAATGGGTCCAAAATGTCCAAATCCAGATAACCATATTTGTCTTGGTTTGAAATATCTTATTAGGAGTTGTTTAAATGTGAGGTTGTACAATTTACCAAACTAATAGAAACAACTACTATTCTGTGGTATAAAACTGAAATAAACTGAAATTCGGCAATAATCATAAAATACTTATGATTTTAAACAGAGTAATTAGTGAAATAGGGGGTGGGGAGTAAGTAAAAGTGAAAAAAAAATTGTAGGTGAGGTGGAAAATAAAAACTTACCAGGAATGTAGAGGAATTACTCCAATAACAAAATAAGTGTTAAATATTTACTATTTAGAAAAGGGGTTGGCGAATATTAGAAGATTGAAATTGGTCAGGTATAAGAACAACCACAAACAACCATTAAGGTCTGATCCTTAATTTTAAAAATGAAGAACCGAATGGGATCTAAACATATATTTCAAAATTGAAGCCCAGGAAATGGAAGCGCTTAAAAATCATCCAACTAATATTGAACACTTCTTTTTTGGTCTGGTTTAAAATTGAAATTTGGCAAGCATGTGAGTCAACCATATAAGATAATCAAATAAATCTTAGAATTTCTAAATGTAAATGGGAATGGGAATTTTCTAACCAACCAAAATCTGATCTTTTCATAATGGTGATTCAAATTCTAAGTTCTAATTAAAGGTATAAATAACAGTGAACCTTTAAATCAAAACAACATATAATACATTATTGAAAACAAAATATTATTTGAGTAATAATTAAATAAATAACCAAATCAACCCCCTATCACACAAACACACACAAAATTATTATAAAATCTTCTTTTCGGCTCGGTGAACCATGATGCTTTTTGTAAAACCATGGTGCTTATTATTCACTATGTTTCTCTAACAGTTATTTACACTATTTGATTAACATTGATGCCAATTTTTTCAACAAATGTCTGTAAAATATGTATATTAGCTTGTTTTTCTTATTTTATTATTGTGCTTGCATAAAGATTACATTATTAATGGTTTACATTTGTTTGTGTACTCAGTTTGTGGACAATGTAATATTTTGTCTCAAATATTCAATTTATTTTATTTTATTAAAATCCATGACTGGTTTGTGGTTACCATAGCTAGCTCAGGATTGTATAACGAAGGACTATCAAAAAGCGGGCAGCCAGATGTTTAACATCTTAATTTGATATAGTTTGGCTGCTGCTTAACCGTGTGAAGAATAAATCAAACTGTTAGTTGCATTTCTTTTACCAGCGACAAAAGTCAGTTCTGCCTGTTAATTTAAAAATCTACAAGCTTTTACAGTTCAAATTCATAGAGGTAACACTATTCATAAAATTACACTTCACTTGTGGAAGAGTTCCTAGTGAGCCCTGGTTATTGTGTTGATTGATTGACGAACCTGCTTTAAAATATTGCTTTTTTCCAGCTATATACTCCACCTAACATTCCTTTTTGTTGTTGTTGTTGTTGTTGTTTATTATTATTATTATTATTATTATTATTATTATTATTATTATTATTATTATTATTATTATTATTATTATTATTATTATTATTGCCGTGCCATATTACTCATCCATGCTATACACATTTTATTTACACCAATGTGGAAGGAAAGAGTAGGGTATAAATTATAGAAAATGTACCATCATATTTGTGAAAAATTAGTGGGAATCCATTTAATAAAATAAACCTCAATACATTAGGCCATGATTTGAGCCCTGACCTCCCCATCACCACTAAACCACACTAGATGAGCCTGACACTTAATCCACATGCCCACCGGTAAAGATAATGTTCCTATTAAATAATGCTAAATTATACTAGATAACATCAGTAATAATGGGGAACTAACAATATTTATGACGGTAATCAGGAGGCTGTAATAACAATTTATGGTATATATAACAGTAATGGACAGTATCGAACATAATTACCCAACAGAAATAAACAGTTTTGTGACACACTTTAAATGTAGTAAATCGTTAATTGTAATGCACATTGAGCATAGTTAAACAATAAATAGCAGAAACATTATCAAACATGTATGAAAGAACAGTGAATCTAATACTAACTTAAACATTCAATAATAAGCAGTAATTATTATAGTATTTAACAGAAACAAGTAGGACTGAACACTTAACTTTATTTTGGCAAACAGAAACAAGCAATAGTTAATAGTAAATTTATTAGAATCTAACAGGTATGAGTATTATATTTAACAGCAACCAACAGTAATAAGTAGGAATTAGCAATCATTATACTAATAACAGAAAGGATTAACAGAAACAAACAGCAATTTTTATAGTAATTGGTAGGAGTGAGAAGTAAATGTAAGAATTGTTGACAGGAACGTGAAAGTACTAAATAATGGTATTTGATAGGAACAAAAAGTAAGGAATAGATTGTTTAGTGGTATTAGCAAGAAATAACTAGTAATTATAATAATAGATGAACTTGCAGGATTAAAATAGTTTGTTATAGTACCATATTAGGTATGTATTTCTTAGATATTATTAGAGTTCTAAAGAAGATACAACTACAAATAATTATTGATAAAAGATAAAGTGACCTGGTGGTCTAGGGGTAAGGTGTCAGACTTCTGTGTTGGGGTCCGGGGTTTGATCTTCGGTCCCGGCACAGATTTATCTGATTGCCGAACCCTTCCTTCACCTCTGACAAGACGTGTATAAATCACAACTTGTGAATGTGAGGAATGCCAGGCCTCCACCATGGTTCGAATTCCACGTTAAACTGTAGGTCCTCCATTTCATCTCACAATCACCCTACCATTACACATTAGCGTAAGTGCGTATAACCCGAACGGGTAGTAAGACGCGGTGCTAATAATAATTATAATTATAATTATAATAATAAAAGATAAACTTTAATGGCTGTAAACCTTTTTTTACAGCTAACTTAAACCAATTTAATCAAAACAAGTACTAGGTGAACATTCATATTAAATGACAACTATATTGTGACCAAAAAAAATGAACACTCATTATGTAATTTAATAAGCTTAAGAATTGACTAAAAATGGATTAGATTAACATTTGTTAAGTGCTTGTTTGTAGAAACAAAGAGTTTTCCTTCGTGTTTTATTCACAGCCAATCGTAACAAGTTGCTCTTGGTTCCTGTTTCATACTATTTTTTTTCTCTGCGTCTTACAGGTTATATGCACGTTTAAACTATTCTATTTATAGTTAACTTCTTGTTATTTCTGTCATATACATTTAACTTTACTTCTGCTCATTCCTGTCTATTACTCAGATAACTACTATTCGTTATAGTTCCTCTTAAGTACTTATTGAAAATACTGATTTTTCCTGTTACAGTCTGAGTTTTACAATTATTCATCTCTGGTTGTTATAGTCTTAACATGAATGTCTACATGTCCCAGTCTTAATATAAATGTCACCTGCTTCGGTGGTCGAATGGTCTAAGGTGTCATTCTCACAATAGACTGACTGACTGACTGCCGAAGACAGATAGGTCAGGTTTCGAATCCCTATTGGTGTACTAAAGGTGTTTTCTCCTAAATTGTTCTTCTCTCTTTTTTATGCCAGTGTGAGTACACTTTCTATAAAATTCAACCTTCCTCATCCCAAACACATTAGCATAATCACTAAATATATGAATAACAGGAGTAGGTAGTAAGATGTGGTGATAAAATATATTGTCTAGTTGATATAGTATAAACATGCATGTATGTATCTTCAAATCCAAATATTCATACTTGGATATTCCAGTCCAAACATTCATGTCTGGTTGTCTCAGTTTTACCATTAAATATGCATATCCCTGTCTGAACATCTATATTTGGTCGTCACATTATGAACATTCTATGTGTGGATGTCAAATTCTGAGCATCCATACCTGTATGTCTCAGTCTAAACATTTTATGCCTAGTGTATACAACCTGAACATCAATGTTTTGATATTATCATAGTGGTACCACTCTGAACACATTCTACTGTCAGTGCCGGTCAGCTCTACAATTAGGCTAGTTGTCCTAATTTAATTGGGGGTCTCTAGTGATAGGACGTGCTACTTAGATTCCATTGGTATGCTACAATTCAAGGGGACCCTGGTTTGATTTTGGTTGGTACTGACAAAGACATTCTTGTGAGACTGGGTTTTCAGCCGGTGTGTAAGAAAGACCAAATGTTTTAGTGCTTTTCAGATTATGGAAGTAACCAACCTCATGTTTTGGAAAGTGCTCTCGCTCAATTCTAAATGATGTGCTATGTAGGACTGTTAAGGCATTATTTTAAGGATAGCAATCTTTTTAGGTAATTCTATGCAATTAGCACACCTGTGTCTGCATTCAATCCTAGGTTCAACCTGATACCGAGTTAGAGGTCCTCACATGAAAGTTTGATCCTAGCTCCTCCTCTATATCAAACTAGTGACTATCAAATCTAGCTCTGGGTTATGTTATTGTGTCCTTTGAGTACTCACATCAGATTAGCAGTCTTATTCTGAGGTCAATGATCTGAATATGGGTTCAAACTTAGGTTATCGGACTATGGATCAGTATATCCCACTCTGGGTAGTGTTGGTTTGGGTTAGCAGTCAGCACATCTGACTCTGGATGTTGTTATTGTATTAGTAGTTGGCACATCTGATCATGCCATTAAGGAGGGGCTCAGGTAACTTCTTAAATGGTGTGGGAATGTGTTCACTAGAAATTTTCCTCAGGTTTGGGGTGATTCAATAAATTGTGATGTACTCTGCAGTGATTTGAACCTGGAGGTCAGGCTCAGTCAAGCTTGACAAATCAGCTCGTGCTGAACTAACTCTGCCGATAAGGGGGCAGTGTTACTTGATCGTTATGCAAGAGAACAAAATGAATAATTTTACTTCTACTTTTACTTTTCTACTTATGATTAATCTTTATGTTTTATGTGGCCTCGAAGTCATAAAAGTAAATTTTACAATTTTGTCTGCCCCCATATCTGCCTGTATATTGGTCTCTATAACTAAATCCAAAACAGTGTAATGGATTTTGTTCAAACTTTATAATTATTTATATGGCTATACCATGGAACTTTTTTTTTGTACCCTAGTTCATAAATTAAGGATATTTTACTTAAACTTGATTTTTGAAAGTTCAAAATTTTTCAAAATTGGTTTAACCATTTTGTTTAAAATGAATATCTAGGGAGAGTCTTACCTTAAAAATAACACACACTGTATACTTATTTTTTGGTGTAAAATTCGTTTAAGGTTAGTTTACTGAAGAGTGATTTTTGAAAATTCTGAATTTTCAAGAATGGCTCTAATGATTTTTTTTTAATTTGTAGGGATGGGCGGGGGGGAGGGTATTTGTTTGGAGGTAGTTTATGGACTAGTGAAAAACGTTTTTAAAATTTTTCATTTTTTGAAAATAGCTCTAACAATTTTATTCGAAATTGGTATTTGAGGACTATCTTACATTATAATTAATATGTGTTTATTTTTCCAAAATAAATTAATTTAAGAGTAGTTTACTTTGACAAATTCGAAAAAAATTGAACTCAAAAATGGCCCTCTAAATTCAGTTCAAAATGTTTTTTCATGATAAATAAGAAAATATTTTTAATTTTAAAAAATTGAAATTTTTTGAAAATAGTTTTAAAATGTTATTTTTATTAATAGTTTTTATTAATAGTTTTTACTATAGATAATAAAATGATATGTTAGTTTTTCTGAGGAAAACTTACATAAGAGTAGGTTACTAAAACCCTTAATTTTTATCTTTGCACCAAGATATAATGAACTATATGAAGAAGTTGTACTGTACAATTGTGGTGTGTTTTACGTATCATTTCAAACATTAAAAATGGCACACTTTTTTTTAAATGTTATTGCACATATAACATCGTAAATGTAATTGGTTTAAATTAGATTTTAAAATACCTCACAATTTGGATACAACCGATCATGATGCTATTCTAGCTGTTTTATGTTATCTTGAGATATTTAGCTTGAATAGTACATTTATTTTGTAGTTCCTTCTATTATATATTCAAATTAGGGCATGCTTCTAGTGTACAGTATAGGTGCCACAATATTAAAAATAGTGTTAAAATGAATAAAGATAATTTTAAAATATAAAAAATTACATTATATCCATTGTTGGCAAACTTTTTAGAAGGGTTTATTTTTTACCCAAATTAGTAGATTCATAAGAATCTGAATTTGGAACCAAAAAAAAATATCGAATCCCTTCCTTTTGTCAAATTGTTAGGTTATTTAGTTCCTGTGGGCCCTAATTTTAGCGCCATGGTTGTCCGAGTCCTTAAATAAACCGACGGTTTTGGTAATTTTTTTAAACTAATTAATAACCAACATAAAACAATTGGCTAAACTTATTATTTTTATTCCTCTGAATAGTGTGCCACATTCTAAAATAATTTTTTAAAACTATATGAATCGTGTCTATTTGATCAAACCGTTTGATAAAAATGTATTTAGATAGATTAGGTCAAAATTTGGTATACATTACATTATTTAGTCAGAACATCATGTGACATAGATAATTTGCTCTTGGAGTTCGCAGCTCCTGGCACTAGTGCTTCCTAAACTTTTAGACAACTTTAGGCATCTTTATCTCAAATAGTGGCACTATACCATATAACTGAAGAATTAAAATAGAAAGTAATTATTTTCAAAGGTAGAGATAATGTCCAAAGTTGGCCAGCCCTTTTAAAATTAAACACATAATCCTAGCACCAGAAATTGCAATATATATGGATAATAAGACCAACACCTTCACAGCGGGTAAATTATTTTAGGCATCAACTGGGATCCATCCATGGTCATCTAGACCTATGATAGGTCTCTTAATAACCTAGCAATGGGGGGAAAGTTAAATGTAAAATAGACCCATTAAATATCAGTAATAAACAGTGATCTTACTAAACTACAGCGTCTTTAACTATCTAACCTAAGGAAACAATCTCGGTAAATTCAATTTAAATGACATTGTTTATGCACTAGAATTCGATTAAAGAGAAAAACTTAAATTTACAATTGGAGTGGAAGCGAACCCAAGTTAAAGTCAATATTGTGCAGTTTTTAATACAAAAATCTATATTTGGCCAAAATAAATATTGTTTCAATGGATACATTTGGTTTCATTTTCTTTATGTTGTATGTGATCTCAACAGTCCTTGAATATTTGTCATGAGCATCGTGGCATTTGATCAGAATTTTTTATATGAATATAAAATATGCACTTGTCACATTATGCAATGCCCATGACAAATATTAAAAAGCCGAAAAAAAGATTTGCATGAAAACTGAAAAAAAAAACGGACTTTAATTTGTTTCCTTCCATCTCACCTTTAAGCTACAAATAACACCCCCAGTGCACATGATCTGGGTTCAAACTCTGGTCTTCCATGGTAGAGTCTGTTTATATGATTCTTTAGTATAATCATGCTGATCAATATAATAGTATCTGTCACCCAAAATTTAATTTAAATTTCAGTCCCTTTCAACTGAATGTATGTGTCAAAACGATGCTACCTTTTGAATGTTTGAAATGTTTAAATGGGATCTGCCAGCTTCGGAGCGGTCCTTTGCACTAGTGGAGGGGGGAGGCCCCAAGAACTTTTTTCTTCATTAATTTAAATATTTTGCAAAAACCTCTGAGTTTCATTTGGAGAAAGTTTTTCATTACATAATTTTAAGGTGTGTGTACACATTATTATCCTACCTATATTTTTGTATTGGATTACTTATTTTGTAGTTTAAATTATATATGAAACTTTAAATTTGCATGCGTGTGTGTCCACCGCACCCTCCTGAATAAGTGCTGGATCCGCCAATGGCATATGTGAACAACCGTATCCAAACTCACAAGCGCTACGTATTTGGCGCTAAACGTGGGCTTTGAAAGTAGGCCACTGTGATCAACTTGGAGGCTGGGCACGTGGGATGCTAGCATAGACGTTTCTCCGAATAGTTTTTTAATATATGATAATGTCAATACCTGTGCCGGCTATCGACCGACTATATGATTTAACCTGAGATAGCGGAATGATAGATAGCACTTGATGGCAACTGGTATGACTCCAACCTCGATCTCTCGGATCATAGTAATGTTGGGGTTACACATTACGATCAACTTAAAGTTCATGTAACGTAACTTTCACTTAACGTAACGTTCACTTTTTTTACAATGTTTGAATTGAGTCTGTTCTATAACGTTCTATAATGTTATAATACTATCGCTTATTTTGATTAAATGTCCGATCACTAGAACTAAAGCTAAAGAGTAGACCTTGGTCATAAAACCAACAAATGAATTAATAAATAGCCCTGTAGACGTCACTCGCATAATAATTGGCTGGCTAGATCACGTTACACCTTTCAAGTAACGTTCATTTAAACTTACAAGACCTCCCAGGACATTTATTAAGTTAAGTGATCTGCAAGTCAACGTTAAGTTACTGTATCGTGATCGCTTCCATATAAAAACACGAGGATATATTTTACTTTAAGTTAACGTTAATTTGATCGTGATCCCGGCATAAGCCTAAGATCAGGATTCGTGTAACAAACGTAACGTAAGGTAAAAACTCGAGCAAAACACAGGCAATGAATTTGGACTGTTTGAAAACAAATTACTTACTAAAATGGAACCCAAGCACTTAGGGCTGACCAGGCTACAAGTCAGTGGCGTGTGGTCAATTATGGACAAAGGGAAGCAATGAGACTACAATAAAGGGGTCTGATGGATCCTAGTTTAATTATAAGCTCTCGCTGGTCCTCCTTTTTTTGGTATAGTTAAAAGTATTATGGGGGAAAAGGAAGGGGGGTGACACAAACTATGTATGGAGTAAAACAAAATAATTGGTGATCTTAGAAGTATTATTTAATCATTAAATTATATATATTTAAATTATAATTATAATTCAAATAAAAAGAATAACAATGGTCAATTTACGATTGCCGAAGTTTTCTCTTGGATTGTGGCCTGCTAATGAGTTTGACCTCTGGCCTGCCTTATAATAGCTTTGAATCTGGATTTATTCTAAACATTAGTTTTAGTAAATAGTAAGGTCAACTATATAATTTTCTGTCAACCCAACACACCAGTAAGTACTATACACTTTCATAAATAGGAGTATTGAAACGTCAAAGTTTTTTTTATATAGAGGTTGCCTAGAGATGGAGTTGGTCTGCCTGTTTCAACTATTTTCTTTTTATCGTCAAAAGACTGGGACTAAAAACTATGCTTCAAAATATTACTTATGAATTTTGACCCAGCATCCCTCCTCTTCTATTGATCCACTTTTTTTTTTATTTAGCACCGCGTCTTACTACCCGTTCGGGTTATACGCTTAAGTACTAATTACGCTAATGGATTAGGAATTGGGA
>CABFWO010001416.1:1377-177405 GCA_902155825.1 Timema genevievae | reverse complement strand
CACTTGCGGAGCTCCGTAAAAACACGTCCACTCACGGCAAGCGCCAACTGACTAATAATAATAATAATAATAATAATAATAATAATTAATAATAAAAAATCACAAATTGATGTTCACATGAGCAAAATCTAAAATAATATTTACATGTTGTGGAAACAATTTATTATCTTAACGAAATATGTTAATAATGTAAAACATATAATATTTTATAAATCATTTTTAATACTAAAATTCTGTTCTGCAATATAAAATATATTTTTTTAACTAAAAATTTTTCAAAAATATTCTCTCTTCGATCTGGCTTCGAGAATATTTCATATTATTTAATTCGACTTCGCTTTAAATTAGGGATGACCGGAAATGACATTTTTATATTGGGACGGGAACGGGACGGGAAATGAGTCAAAATATTGGGATCAAGATGGGAATGGGAAATTATAATTCTAGATTAAAAATATATGTTTTTTATACTAGTATGGTAATAATTGTAAAATTTTAACATAATTAAATATAATACAAAAAATATATCATAAAAACACAATAATATGAGGTATGGAACCCCTTAAATGTTCTCTAAGTCTGAAATCCATTAAATGTTTTAGGTATAAAACCACTTAAAGATTATCTAGGTTTTAAATCCTTTTAATATTATTTAGGTATGAAACCCCTTAATTGTTCGCTAAGTTTGTTACCCTTTAAATATTCCCTATGTTTGACACCCCTTAGAGGTTATTTAGTTTACCACCCCTGTAATCTCTACTTGTTCGTTGATTGCTAACAACAGACAGGCTGATGCTCATAAATAGTTGACAAGCTACTTCTTCCCCCTTAATTTCTATGCTGCAAAAGATGTTCAAGTATAATATATATCTGTCCTCTAAATCTTTCAAACTTTCTCGCTTGCTGAACCTAACAAATAACTGATGATAGATAGAGCACAATAAGTCACTAGCTTCCCCGAAATGTTTGTCTAACCACAGGCAGTAAAATACCCCCCTATTACTCCCTCCAACTTTGCTACAGAACATAGAAAATTACTGTCTCCAATAGAGATTGAGCCAGGAGTACCTGCTTGAACAATAAGAGGGATTTATTTCCCAACTGAACACTTGCAGGGGAAAGGGCCTTTCCCTCCAGACTCTCGAGTAGGGATACATTTCCGACATTTTCTCGAGGGTTCGGGATTGTCCACCCCTACTTTGAATTGAATAAAGTGGACTTCACACACCCCTAGTATTTGTTATTTTAATTTGGGCCTTAAAACTAGTCGGTATTTGATTCTAAAGAAGTATTAAGATTATTATTTTTAGTACCGTGTCTTACTACCCATTCGAGTTATACGCACTTACGCTAATATGTAATGGTAGGGTGATTGTGAGATGAAATGGAGGACCTACAGTTTAACGTGGGATCCGAACCACGGTGGAGACCTGGCATTCCACATATTCACAAGTTGTGATTAATACACATTTTGTCAGAGGTGAAGGAAGGGTTTGGCAATCGGATAAATCTGTGTCAGGATCGAGGGTTGAACCCCGGACCCCCAGCACAGAAGTCTTGACACCTTACCCCTAAACTGTCAGGTCACCTAGTAGTGAGATAAATGTTAAATATCTAATTCAAGAAATGTTTTCTACACTTTTAAATGTTCTATGTGTACTACTTCAAAGAGATTTGAGAGATGCATTCTCCTTCTGTCCACTCTAGTTGGTGCATTGTCTGTGTTAACCACCCAATATTGTTACAGCGAGTTTTATGGACGTGATCCCGGCTAATACAAACGTAGAGGAGTCTACCACTCCTCGTAAGATGACCCCCTCAAAGTCCAACAAGATAGTAGAGGGAGAGGAAAGTGGGGAAGTACCCCTCAAACAAAGACTGCGCAGCAGTGCTAAAATCCGAACCGACACTTCAACTGGTGAGTACTATCATAGTCCTCCAACAGTTAGAAAACTGGTGAGTACAAGTATTATGGCAAAATCAGACCCAAGAGGTGCTTCCCCTCCCTCCCCCTCTAATTAAAATGAATTTTTCCCACAATGTGACATCCTATGTTTATGTCTAAGTGTCTATGAAATGTGTTATTTTTTTAGGGATAGGAACCTCAAATCCTAGAATCTCTTGAATTTTTAAGGTTATTTGAGATTTTTGGATTCGAGACTCAAATCCTTAAAAAAATCTCTTATCGCTTTTTCGGGTGTTTTATTATATTTGGAAGAAGCGACAAGAAGGTGAGTATAAACATATAAAAGGGGATTAAAACCTCGTACATGCGACCCAATCTGCTGGGTCAATCTGCACAGTAGTGGTGGGGATACATTGGGTGCCACTCTTCACACAACCCAACCTAGCACTTGGCTAGGCACGCTCGCTCTGTTAGGAAACATGTCGTCATGGCTACTTCATTGCCAACATTTTAAAATATCGTCATTGCTTTATCTTTAGTGCCACAAAACGCAGCACCAATACGGGGAAAAAAATGTTGGGCTAAAAATTGGTTATCAAAGAAAAAAATGTAGTCACACAAATACTTTTAAGGAAGTAAATCCAGTCGGCTGCAAGAAAAGTGATGGCAAATCAGTCCAACCGTCCTACACACGATCCAACTTACAGAGTGTTGGAGTGGGGAGTCGGGAGATTGTGTGGTTGCCCGAGCCCACCTCCCGGCATGGGCCCGATTTGCCTACACACCACTCGATCAGCAGAGTCCCTGATGATTGGACCCAACAGGGGGTTTAACACAATATGGCTTTTACAACAAAAAGAGCATAGTTCACACTTTATATTGCTGCCACTGGACAAAGATGTAAGGTCTGCCTCTAGAAGAAAATTGTTTATTATCGCTCACTCCTCTGACCTAGGTTTCACTTTTTCGAAACTCATCAGGAGGGAGTGTGAAACTCGCTATGCAACTCCTAAAAGAGAAAATTAAAAAAAACACAAAAGGGAGAACAAAGAAAATGGTAAAGAATGACAGGACATTTAGATAGGAACATGTAAAAGTAACAAATAACATAATGGTTAAAAACCAGAACTGGACATTGGATACCAATATATTGTATTTGTCCTCTTTTATATGTTTTCATACATCTTTCTTGTCCCTTCTTCCAAATATAACAAAATACATCAAAAAACGAAATACAGTTTTCCTTAAAAAGAGATATATATTCACACTCAATGTCCATTTCCTGTTCTTTATGTTATTCATTCAGATAGAATGAAACTTAGGTTTGGTGATTGGGCGCGAAAGAATGATTTTCTTCTAGAGGCAACCATAACCTTTTGGTCAAATGGCAGCAATGTAAAGTGTGAACTGTGTTTTATTTGAATGTTAAAAAACATTGTGTTTATCTCCTTTTATATGTTTCTATTCACCTTACTTATACCTTCTTCTGAATCCTTAAAAAAAAAAGTCTCAAATTTCCAAGAGAGATTTTCTTTGAGCTCTAATATTGCCTTTGGGTGGTTCAGAACTAACATAATTGTAGTACAAGCTCAACAACCAGACCCCAGACAAGTAATTTAACACTTAACTGAATGTATGAATGTTATAATTAATCAGCTATAAGGAAGAATGTTAACATTTAGTTACTATTAGTATTTTCCATTATTCTATTATATATATTCCTCTTTTCATAATTTTTAATTTTTTCCAAGATTTGGATTCAGATTCGGATTCAAGATACGAGATTTGATGGTAAATGGGAGATTTGAATTAGTAAAATAGTGGATTCAACCCAACTCTAGTTCGTTCCCCATCAATACTTATTTCCTGTGTTTTTCTGATGTGCTTAAAAGCATAAAGTGTTTTTCCTTAAAGAGAAATCCCATTAAATTAGTTAAGGTATCTAAACAAAACAGCAATACCCAGAATTTGGTTACTTTACATTGTAACCATTATTAGATCTTTTTGTTGTTTCAATCACTCCAGTATCGACTAGACATCTGCGAAGCAGAATTTTTGAGTTCAAATTTAATTTCGAATCAAAGCAAATTTTGAATAATTATCAAATTGAATCATATCCTCGTTAAATATGCTAAAATTATTTATGTTGAGTATAAAGTTACACATTTAAAAAAAAACATTAGATTAGTTTTGGACTCTGGTGATAAGTTATCATGTTATGGTTATAATTGTAAGTTCTTCAATATTTTCATGCAACAATAGTTCACCTTGTTAAAGCTAAGCGGTAAATAGGATCACATGATGTGGTGGATTATAAACTATTTCAATATAGATTTTCAGTTCTCAATGATAACACATTTGTTACTTGTTATCCAAGGGTGCAAATATGGTATAAGCTGAAAAAATCTTATAAAGGCTGTTTTTGGGGAAAGAATGTTGCTTTTTTTTTTTTAAAGATACCAAAAAATTAATAAGTATTTAAAGTGAAACCTGACTAATTCGAACTTTCTTAGTTCGAATTCTTCGCCCGGTCCCTTGATTTTATATTAAAACAATGTTAAAAAATCGTGGTTAATTCAAATTTTGTTTTGGTTAATTCAACCTTTTCGTAAGTTGTAATGTACTGTTCAGTATTGTTTTCCTACTAGTTGCGTTGCTGTGTTGTTCTCTTTTTGGAAACAGGGGAGGCGACGTTGGAATGCGGTCAATACCTTTCTTCATACCCTTCCCCCGCTCACCCATACGTCTTTGCTTACACGTATAGTTCTGTACTCCGTTAGTCAAGGTCGAACTTCTCGGGCGATTACATGCGCTCTTCTTAGTGATTTGGTCGTAGCGATATTCTTGTGACTTGCGAATTTATTTTGTTATGTTGTTTGGTTTTTGTTTAGTACATACTGTACAGTAGTGTTTGTGTGTATATCGTGATGTCACTGTCCAAGCCACAGTCCTATAAATCATTAACTTTGGCCAAAAAAGTAGCAGTGATAAAGGAAGTGAAAAAAGGAATTTCTTTTTAAGAAATTTATTTAGTTCGAATTTTTTCCTGGTCCCTTCAAGTTTGAATTATCCAGGTTCCACTGTACTTAAACCTCACAAGAATTTTTACTAAAAATATATTAACGAGTTTTAAGCACACTGTGGGATTTTCAAGGGTCAAAAAGCTTATCTATATTTTTCTAGTTTAGTTTAATCCTAGTTATTAAATCGAAAAAAAAAACATTTTAATCTCTTATTGGTATTATTGAAACTTCGCAGATCCCTAGAGTCATACTATTTCAATTTGAAACGAACTTAAAGCCAAAATAAGAGTTATTTTTGAAGAGATGAATTGAAATTTGATTTCTTATTGTCAAGTGTTTTATGTTGTAAAATTAATAAAACTGTGCTTATTTACATAGCAATATGCACTAAAATCATTTTGAAAAACTAAAGGCTGTCTTACACAATCTTATTTTTTATATGCTGATATTGAAGTTACTACCACGACATTCACTTAATTTACTTAGGTTTTTTAACATGTAACAGCTCAGAATGGCAGTAATTGAATATAAATTGAGTATTTTAGCTGTCATAATTTTCATTTTATTAAACATTGAAAGGAGGATAGAAGGGCAAGGTGTAAACATTTACCAGGAAACAGTATGACTCAAAGTTCACAATTTAAACACAACAAAACACACACACACACACACGTGTAATTTTCAAGGTACATCATTCCCCCTTCTTCAGCAGAAGAGACTAAAACATAAACTGGACTATGGGAGCATGGCTAGAGGTAGGTCATATTTTCATTGGTGAATTAATCTTCCTAATGGTTCAAGCTATAATTTATTATTTTTCAAAGCGAAGTTGAAGCTGATATTTTTACGAAGCCAGGCGAAGTTTTGAAGTTTTGCACATCCCTTTTACTCAACATGTCCTTTGTGCCATAGTGATTATGCTCGGATAAAACATGGCAATCTTTAGTTGTATTTTTAGGCCTGTGTGGACATAATATTTTGACTTTGGAAATTTTCTGTCAGGAAATAAAAATTTCCCACAAAAACTAAACAGGAAACAAGAAGGTCTTTAAAAATAGTTCTCCAATTTAGACTTAATTTATTTTTCAGATTAATAATTTTAGTTCAAACTTAGCCTTCCCATTCTTTTAAATAAAAATATAAAAAATAATCTGATGATAAAATTAGATGCCTATGGCAATTTATACTCGCACCCCTCCAACACAGGGTCGGCCTCTGTCAAAATTCCTGGCATCTGTCGATACAAGGCCGTCCCACCCCCTCTGATGCCCTGTCGACATCCGCCAAAACTTAGGTTCAGACATGTTAACCCCTTGTGTCCTACTTTGCTTGGTACTGTACATGTCTAAGAAGACCCTTTAAAACTAGAGATTTTTTCTACAATGGGTAGAGTGCTAGCTTCTAAGTTATGCATCTAGCAGTTAGAACATTGACATTTTCTTTAATATGGCACTTTGTTTGGATACCATTATATTAAGTCATAACAACTAGAATTTAAATATATATAGATGTATAGTATAAACCATTATAAATATATATAATTTATTAAATATTTAAATAGCTTAATTTTAGAGCTTGCTATTTGTGATTGAGGGGAAACAGGATTATAAATGAAGTCCTGACGAGAGTACTGTGAGTACATGAGATAGTAGAGGAAGCAAGACTGAGATGGTATGACAACCATGTAATGAGTATGGAAAAGAAAATAATTAAAATATAACAAAGATAATGATGTAGATGAAATATATATGAAAAAGACCACAAGGGAGACCAAGATAGAGATGGGAGGAGTAGCTAACAGAAAGTATGCAAGTGAGAGGAGAAGAATGGAAGCAAATAAAGGAGGAAGAATGGTGGAAGGAAAGAGGAAGATGGAGGTTTTTTTATCAAACTGACCCGGCCACAGGCTGGAAACAGTCATTGAAGAGGATGACTCACTGATATTAAAAATAGACTCTACATTATTGTGAATTTGTTTATTTTCAGAGGACACCTCTCCCAGGAAAAACAAGATGGACAGGATCTTAGAAGAGAGTTATGCAGCATCAGGTACTGATAAGTTGCATGCGGGCAGTTCCCTCAACACTGCAGAGGATGGTGGAGGAACAATCTCTTTAAAGGACCAGAATGATGCTGCCATCCAGTGTATTATTGACGCAAATATAATGTGTAGTGATGGCAGAATGATCTCACCTGGTATACCCACCGTGACACAGCAGCAACATATATTACCATCACACGTGTTTCCATCATCACAACCACAACAGATGTTTTCTCAACAAGACTACCATGCAAACCTGCCACAAGTCGAGCAACATACCCCTTCTCTGGTCTCTTTCGACACTAGTTTGGGACAGTTGGTGTCAGAGGCCTGCGCTGACATGCCTGAGATGAGTGATATTGGCGGTACCGAGTTGAACAAAGACGCCTGCTTAGCAAACTCCACAAAACAGAACTTAACCTTGGTCACACCCTCGAGTTCTCAATTGACAGAGCAGTACATAGTTCTTGAAAGAAGCTCGTTCTCTCATCAACTTGACGGTAATATTACCGTAAATACCGGCACTGCCATATTGGAGAACCCTCTTGTGTTGGCGTCTTCTGTGGCGACAAGTGTTGAAGGAGCTGTGTTGTCTCAACAGAACACCACACCTCGATTGCCTAATGCCATGCCAGATGACCAAGTCATCACAGAGTCTCAGATCATGAATATGCCGACACTCATATTGTGTGGGAATGAAAAGATCTTAAATATTCCCCAGAACAAAGTCTGTAAGTACATTTAAACAGTGCATTTTAATGATCTTAACAAACATTCAATCCATTAAAAATTATTAGTATTTTTTTTAGGGACGTGCGAGACTCGGAAATTTGAAATTAAGGTGAGGAAAAAAAGTATATCTTTATCTTGTATCGAAGATAGAAAATGTTTCTTAAAAAATTTGATAAATTTGATGGATGGGGAACTTCCTTAAGAAATTTTCTAACTTAGCCAATGAGAAATTAATATTTTAAACAATATTTGATATACCTAGGGATACCGAAATACTTTTAAACCTGTTTTTACAAACTCTTACATAGCACATTAAGTTAATATCAAAATATTTTTAAGTTCATTGTAGAAATTTTGAATGTATTATACATACACACGAAATAAAACATAATTGAATTGTTTTCCAAAATTGATTACTTGGCCTTTTATATGCAAATAATGGTCAATTTTGTCGATTTTTAACGATATCCAAACTATACACATTTTACTTGTAAGGGAATTTAAATCAAATTTGATTATTAAGTACATCAAGTGAAAGCTCGAAAATAACGATCCTACAAAACCTTCAATCTCGATCTTGAGCTTAAAGGACGAGCTCGTCTTGAAGTTTTAAGTCCAAATACTCGCAAAGCCCAAATATATAGTAATTTTATAGATATTCTTATAGAATTTTAAACAGAGTTGGCTTGAACCCACTATGTTACGAATCCGAATCTCCAATTTACCTTCAAATCCTGAATCTCGAATCCTAATTTGAATCTTGGAAAAAAATTATGAATAAAAGAGGAAATATAAAGCTAATAGGATAATATAAAATACAAGTACTAACTAGATGTTAACATTCTTTATTATAATCCATTCATTGTAACATTCATACATTAAGTTAAGTGTTAAATTACTGTTCTGGGGCCTGGTCGAGTTCATCATATAATAATTGGTTCTGAACCACCAACAAGCAGGATTGGATCTCTAGAACAAATTTCACTTATTAAAAAAAAAATTGAATTCAAAATTTTCTTGAATCCTTGAATCTTGAATATACTTAAGAATTCCAAAGATTCAAGGCCCCATCCTTAATTCTAAACGAACATAATAATTGTTGTTCTTTTTCAGGCCCTACAACTCATGTTGTTCCCTTCAAAATAATCCCAGCCAAGAAGAAGTTACCGATTGCCATTGCACCAGGCAAAAAGAAAAGGCGAAATCAAAATATCTTACCTAAGCCCATCTTCACATTCACGGCAGATAACCAGCATCCACCAATGAGCTTGTCACAAAATACAACGAAAGGCTGTATTCATCCACCAAAAAATATTACCTCTAGCGAAATAGGAAAACTTGCACTGCAGCAACCGACTAACAGGATTGCAAATTCGACCAAACCCTTAGCACAAAAGTCGATTTCGACCCAGCTTCAGACAAAGAAACTATCCAAACCCATAGAAGATGTCACATCATGTTCTACGGCAAATACCTCAAACGTAGTTCATATCTCGGATACCAACACTTGCACGCTGAGTCTTCCTAAGATTCTGGACAGCCCTGTTACTGAAGTGCCCTCACAAAGTATTACAGAAGGGATACCAGGAGATAGTGAGGGGGAGACGCAAGATAAGGAAGAAGAAAAGAGGGAACAGTTACTGGGCGCATTGCATCTCACTCAGTCCCCTTACAAAAACAGGGGACCCTCAACTCCCAATTCTACTGGAAAAACTCTGACAGGAAATGATCCTGTTAGGTTGTTGAGTCCTCAACTAATGACTTTGGTCAACATTAGCAAGACGAATATCTCCAATGGCACCGGGGGAGGAAAATCGTCCATTGACAAACGAAAGGAGGGAAGTGATGGAAAGATATCAGAGGCACCGCGGGAGACGCCTAACAACTTGTCAGAGTCGCAGCCGGAAACGGTGAATTCTAGGCGGCTAAGTCTGAGCACACCCAGGAGAAGACGAAATCACATTCGTGCCCTGGATTTTAGCACCCCACCTAAATTTAGCCTCACTCCTAACATGAGGAAGTCTCTCACATCTCCTAAGGCCTCGGGTAAGAAAATTTCGCCACGGTCAGCCAAACCTATTCGCAGGGCGGGTCTTTTCAAGTCTCCTCCAATGGTGGTCAACAGTCAGAAAAATCAATGTTTGTTCAAAGCTCCAGCTGAAAAACCCACATCAACAGTCTTGTTTAAATCTCCAGAAAATTCGCCTACAGGGAACTCTGACATAACTACCCTCCTCACTAAAGATACCTCATCGACTAAAGTCGATGCATTTTGCCCCATTGCAACAAGAAGTCCAATCCCTTCCCTCAGTGGAGGCTGGGATAAAGTTACTGGTGCAGGGTTGATATTCGAGGATTCTTCACAGAAACATCTGAAACACCCCTCTACAAAAAGTGGAGAGCAAGGATCTAACAATAATTTGGAAGAAATTGGTGTTTCTAGCAGCCGTAAAACTGAATATGTGGAATCAACTACTAATGACCAGGATAAACTACAAAAAATAATTTCCCCAGCTGCAAATAAGTTAGGTAATATGTGGGATGCAGATCTTCGGGCTCATTTAGTATCCAATTATGTAGAACCTGAGCCACCTATTAAAACAACTGTTCATAAACCTGTTAAAAGAAGTGTTCAGAAACCTGTTAAAAGAAGTGTTCAGAAAGCTGTTAAAAGAAGTGTTCAGAAAGCTGTTAATGTTCAGAAGAGTAAAGTAAACAAAGCGGCAAAAAGAAATTCAAGGAAAGTCACAGCGGAAGAAGTTAGAAAGCTAGAAGAAGGACTAAACATAATGTCTGATTTTGAAGGTAGTGATGGTATTGAAACTCTTGAAAACAAGACTAACTCTCCCAAATCTCATGTTACTCTTGAAGTTGTTCCCTACGATAAAAATGAACAGGTTATTAACAATAATACTTCTAATTTTCATCTTAAATCGCCCAAAACAAAGCTTGTTAAAAGAAAGAATTCTGCACTAGATAAAAATACAAATAATTTGGTAACCACCAAACCACCTAAAGGCAAACAAAGGATATCCAAAGGTAAGAAACTAAAAGCTAGTACAGATTTGTCCCCGCGGGGGAAATTAACTAAAGAAAAGTTGGAAAATAAGACTTGTATCAAGAAAAATATGTCAAAAAAGGTTCAAAATAAAAGTAATCCAAGATCTAAATATATAAATAAATCAATTGTTCCTGAGGATAAAATTATATCAACACAGGAAGTGGATAACAAAGATACCCAAATACTAACAGATAAAGATAGTCAAAATATAATTTTAGAGCATCCAAAAAGTAGTTCAAATGCCCCTGAGGTTGAGAGCAATAATTTAAATAGCGAGGGATTTTTAAAAGGCAGTAATAAATGTGCAGAAAATAAGAAAAATGAAGATTCTGATGCATCAAAAAGTACTTTAAATAAGAATAATTTGATAAATCCAAAGTCTGAAGATACAGACAAGGAAAAACAAGTTGGGACATTGTTAGAGGATAAAGCTTTAAATGTAGATTCCCCATTGGTGCTTATGACTCAGTTGGATAATACCTGCTCCAAAGTGATACAGTCGCCCACTAACTTAAAGGCAGCGAAGAGAACGTTTGTCAAACAAGACCTTAAAGCTTGTCAGAAACTTGACATGACGACTGTAAATGTTGAAACAAGTCAAGCAGTAGTCGCAAGTATGTCCACAGTTAAATCCGACACTTTTACAAAGCGTTCACTCCTGTTAAAAATAGATAGCCCATCTATAACTAATGTTTCAAATGTTGAAATATCCACACCAAATAAACCCATCTCTTTCAACACACCTTCAAAATGCAATTCAAGCACGAAAACAGATCGTCCAAATGAATCATTTAGTAAACCGACTAATTCGATTTCAAAGATCACTAAATCTCCTATTTTGGATACTCCAATGAAAAAAAATTTCGCAGAACCAGGGACACATATATCTGATATATCTTCTTTAATTCCGTTGACTCCTCGTGTGCTAAGTCCAAGAGCTGTTGAGGACACGCCCATGACAAAATTGTTGAAAGAGCAGATTTGTAGTTACGAAAGCTCTTTTGACACCCCAAGCTTCCCACGCACTCCAAATATGCCTCTCACCCCAAGGTCAAGTCCCCAAGGGAATATTGAAGATCAAGAATATTCTACTCGACCTACAGACTATTCCTCGTGTTCTTCTTACTACAAACCTAATGAAGAGATTGATCCTCCAAACAGCAGTTTGGAACAAGTGCTTATTGAGGAATGCTGCAGAATTGAGGAAAACACAGATGTGAACAATAAGGTGGGAAAGTCAAATGAACAAACAAAAGAAAAGGAAATACCAGCTGTTTGCAGTCAAGAAAGTGAACATATTTGTGACTCTGAAAGCCTCGAGGCTGATAATTTAAAATCACCGCCAGTGCTAAATGAGTGTTGTGATGTTAAAGAAAGTAATATTCCAGTCTCCCCTAAAGCCAAAGAAAGTGAAGAAATTGATAAAGTGTTGAAAGATAAACCTCATGGGCAATCATCATCATCATCATCAGTTAAGACAAACACAATCACAACTTTGGTTGAAGTGTCTGCTCTTGTAGAGTCGGAAACTGAGAAATCAGATGGTGTGTTGAGTTTAGGTATAAACAAACAAAATACAACTAGTGTCAAATCTAAGTCTAATCAAGAAATTGAAAATTCTTCTAAAGAAACAAGCGGCGATTCTAAATCGCTTCCAAATATCGCACCAGATTATGAAAACCAAAACAAACCAATCACAGAGATGGTGGTTTCTGATAAGCAACAGAAAACTGCTAATGACAAACCAAGTGAAAGATGTGCACGTACCTCCCTCTACTACATCAAGGAAACTAAAAAAATCTACTCACCTAAAAGATCACCTAGAAAACAATCTAGAAAGAAAGCTAAAAATAGTAAAAAAATTGTTCAAACAATCATTCAAGATGTAATTTCTCCAGAGGACAAAACAAAATTGATAAGTGGATTTTTGAACAAAGCACGCGCAGAATATGCCATTAGTTTAGCTTCTAGTAAAGACAATAATCTTAATAAAGAGTTAGATAAAAATGAACAAAGCGAGATTAAAGGTGGAAGCAAACCCCGATTAAACGAAAGCGAACCCAACAGATTGACATTTGATAGTGCGACAGGCAGTCCTCTACTAAAATCAGCAAAGAGTAGAAGGCTGTTTGATATATCATCTGATTCTTCTGACAATAGTAATGGTGGAGCTTCTCTTCAAATCCAAACATCATCATGTTTTTCTTCTTTAGAGTCAGTTAATGATGAAATTCATAAAAGTAAACACAATGAGCTTCCTTTGAAACAAACACATTCCAAAACAAACAAAGCATCGGCATCAAAAAGTATTATAAAAAATAAAGATGATAAAAAGGAGCATTGTATTACACCAGCATTAAAAACGGTAAACTATGAAGCAAGTTCCTCTTCATCTTTTGAAGGCACAGTTTCTGAAGATAGTAATTTGGATGGTCCTTCCCCAAACACTGACACAATAACCTCTACTATTGCCAGGATTGTCCAAGAAACTGCCCAAAACTTAGATAAAAATGAAGTATTTAAAAATAAAAGTGACAAAGAATTGCTTTCTGAGCTGGAAGATAAACGAACTCGGACTCTTGCTAAGTTGAAACACACTCAGAATAGTAAAGTGAAAGCAAGTATCTCAAAATTGATGAGTGAAAATCTACCTGTTGTGGAGGCTCCTTTGCTTGAAGACAAACAAACTGAATTTTCTAAGATATGTTCTAAAGAAGAGGAATGCCCTTTTAAAGAAATGAAACATCCAGATAAACAATCTACTATCTCCACAATGGAAAGATTTCAACAACAAAAGGAGTTTCAGAATTTGATGAAAACACCGTTAAAAACTCCTCAAAGTAGTTTATTTAGCAGTCCAGAAGAATTTCCTTCACTCCACCTTAGCTCAGACGACGAGGTTGAAGGGACTTCACAAACCTCTGGGGGACTCACACCTTTATCCAGAGTGGAACTGCAACTTGCTCAGATACACGGAGAGAAATTTAAAAGGAATAAAATGTTGCAAACACCAAACAAACTCAAAGATACTCTTGAAATTAGTAATGCCAGCAACATCAGTTTGAAGGAAGATACTCAATCATACTCATCTTCAACAACTAAAAACAATATTATGCTAGGGTGTACTAATATGACAACTTTAGAAATGATTGACTCTGCCAGCGGCACCCAAATGGCTTCTTCTACAAGTCATTTGCAAAATATTCTAACAGCTTCACCAATTAAGTTAAAATCACCTAAAAAAACTTTGTCAAAGAAACTTAATACAAGCATTCCAATTTCAAAAAAGTGTAGTAAAAAACTTGAATTAAAAAGTACATCTTCTAAAGGTAGTATTCCTTCGAGTAAAGTTAGCAAAGTTTTTACGAAAATAATTGGAAATGATATACCATTACAAAAAAAAGAAACAAATGAAGTAAATCATACAAGCACTTTAATCAAATCAACTTTACAAGAAGAATATACAAATTCTGATGAGCTCAAAAATTCAGCATCGAAGACACTTGCTGTTGAACATTCTGACTTGTCTGACCAAACACATTTGAATATTATAAATTCTATCAATGAATCCTGCACATTATCTGAGAAACAAGTTATTACATTAGAAGAAAAATGTGTTTCAGAAAATAATCCTACACCAAATAAACAAGCACTTCAAGAAGAAAGAAGCTCTTTTTTAGATACTGATGTTACTCAAAAAGAAAATATATTTGAAGGATGTGGAGACGAAGAGAAATGTTCATCAGATAAACTTGGTGGCAATGAAGTAATATCGTCAGAAAAAGTCATAGAAGTTTCAGAAATACTAGGAAAGGCATCCATAACCTCAAGTATAGATCATTCAATAAACCATGAAATGTCTGCCCAAACTGAATATGTACCAAATGAAACAAAAAGTTTAAGCAAAGAAACACAACACCCAGAAAAAAATAAAAGTGTAGCTTCAAAACAAAATGATATGGCAATGAAAGGCTCTTTTAAAAAACAAAATGTTGATTTAGAAAAGAAAACTGATGCATCAACAAAGTTAAATGATGTATTGCCGACTGAAAATACACCTAAAAATAATTTAAAGCTAAACAATACATCAAATAATTCTAAACTTGAGGACTCCAGTAGTAGCAAAACTGAAAATAAACTTATTCATAAAACTAAGACAAGTGTTTTAAAAACCAAAAAATCTCCTTTAAAAAGTTTTGACAGTCAGCCAGTGGCTACTCGTGGCAAAACCAAACAAGACTTGTCAGAACACTTAGGGCCCGATTTAAAATCAGCCAAAGGGCTTGAGAACTCTTCAACACAGAAGAGAGAACATGTTAATTCATTGAAGACTTCAAAATATTCTGATAAAAACATTGAAAATGTCAGTGAGGTACCATTAATTTCAGAGAAAGCTTCAAGTAATTGTGAAAAGACCATTACCGTCATTTACAAAGGTGATGGTCCACTTTGTAAGCGCAGTGTTTCTCCTGACTATATCGAGAACTGCTCAATCAGCACTGTGATAACGGGAGAGGGCGATGATGATATGGTTGTCACCGCTCGAGTCACCCCATTCTTTGAGCTGTTCTCTCTGATGAGCCAGCAGAACATTTCACTCAAAGACAATGAATTAAACAAAGTGGCTAAAACACGAAAACATTCTTTTGACACAAAACTTTTGAATAAAATGGATGAATCTTTGTTGCACAGAAGTACCACGAAGAAACAAATTGAAACCAGCAGGACTGAATTGAAAAATAAATGTGTCAAAAACCTAGATATAGATAAGCAAGAAAGTTGTAAGAGTCATTCAAATTATTCTCAAAGTGCAAGCAAAAGAAGTAGTGTCAGCAGAGCTTTTAAGAAATCTAACACAATGATATCTCCTTTAAGTATTCTGGATAAAGAATATCAGCGGGAAACACGAGATATCAAAAACACAAGGAGGTCTGATCACGATCGGCCACCCAGAAAATACGAAGAGAAATCAAAACCAAGAGGGTCCCGCTATGCAGAAAGGGAAAGCCAATATCGAGCTCCTCGACGGCGCACCTCCTCCCCACACCACCGACAGCGATTGTGGCACAGAGACCTTCATCGGCGAAGTAGAACGCCAACGTACAGGCATGTCCAAAAAGGTTCTGAGAACTTGATGGAGGGTCAACCCAAGATTGTTTATTCTCGTAGTTCATGTGAGAGACACATTTTTCAAGACTCCTTCACATCACCTGATAGAATGAAACCTCGAGTAACTCCAGCGATTAAAACTAGGCATAAGGAAGATGATTTAAATGTTGATAGCCACAGCGCCCATTCTTACACTGGGGATAGTGTGACTGATATTGAGGAGCTTTTCCAGTTACAAAAAAGTCCATTTCATCCAGAGCGGAGCCCATTTCGACTACAGGACAGTCCATGTAAGAATTACATCAGTTTAGTTTTCTAAGCTGCTAATTTTTGAAAAATTTGTGTATCCTGCTTTGTTAAATTATTTCAATCATTTGAATTTGGATCCTTAAAATGATGCCCTTACTTAATTACTTCTGTCATAAAAAGTATTGTATTTAGGTTCAAAGTATGATGACATTAACATTTTTTTTTACTCTTTATAGAAAACAATAAATATCTAAATATGGCCAAATGGTATAAGGTGTCACTTTTGAATTATACTGGCCTCCTGATGATGGGGAGATGGGGTTCGAATCCCTATTGGGTCTACCAAGGGAGATGTTTCCCAAATGCAGGTAGATTACCTCTAAAAGCAATCCTTAATAATCCCTATCCCTTTAGATTGTATAACCTGAAAGGTATTAAGATGCATTGATAAAAATATAACTTAATTATAGACATGTTTACAACATTACATCATTAAATTAATTTTGTTGATTTTATTTCAGCGGATCGTGACGAAGATGACGACTTGATGACATACGCCCTCGTGGGTAGCCACTCTAAACACAAACCCTCACATTCTCTACCTGTCAAGAAGTCGCAATGCAATGACACTTTGGTGTAAGCTACAAAATTATATTTGTTGACGGTGATATTCTCACTTTAAGTATGTAATCAGTTCTACACTCCAATTTTCATAGGGATTGCCTTATAAAAACAATAGATGTATGTTTTTTGCGTTCATCTATGATAAAAAGATTGCTTTTGTTATATAGGTGTGTGTCCCCCACCCAGCCTCATCCCCCCTTTACCACCACTCCCTCCTCTGGGCTGGATCTGTCAGGATAGCTTGCGGGAGGGGTTAGATCGTGGCAAGGTAATTGTGTGGGTTTGGAATAATACATAGTTTTATGAATTTTGGTTTAATAGAGGTACTAAGAAAAACTACAAAATGTGATGCTAAATGAAGTATAAAGGGAATATAAGATATGGGATGCTCGCGCTCTTGGAAGACCTGGCTTACTCGCAAAGACTTATCGACTGATTTTATGATTGACACTGCTTGTGACCTTCGTACAGAACTCGAACTCGGGACCCTAGGTTCTGCGGTTGCACTTTAAGCATAAGTGCTACCAATGACCCAAAGATCTAATCTCCTATCATCCAGCGTCAGGCAGCGTAACTGCCTTCGAAATTGATAATAATGTGTCAGCCCTGATATCAACAAACTAGAGCAACATTGTTGTGAGTATTCAGCATTCCTCTTTAATATTTCTAATTCCTTACATTATATTCACTAAGGCAGCGCTTTCAGTCACGTACGTCCAAGAAAATTATGTAAATCAAAACAAATATCCCAACATTGCTTAGGGTTGTGACATAGGTGTTAGAATTATTTATCCAAATCAAAAGTTTAAGGTAATAAGACCTGACATAAATATGTAAAAGTAGGTCTAGTATTAGGGCTGTGCGAAGTTTCGAAAACTTAGAATTTTTCTTTGAATATTCGTTTGCTTTAATTTTGTTTTGAAAGTAGAATTCCGGATTCAACCATTACAATGCTTCACCAAAAAATATTTAAAGTTAAAAATACACATTTATGTTGTTTTTTTTTGCTGTTATATCCATAACAAATTAAAGTTTGCTTAAAAAATCCGAAATAATAACATAATTCATTTTATGTCGAAATACATTAATTTTGTTTTAAAGATAGCATTTTGTTCATTATATATAACAACTAAATTTATATCGCTATGCAAAGTATAGTACTTTAATTAAACAAAAAAAAATAAAAAAAATATATCTATTCTAACTTTGATTTGGCTTTGAGAATATCTCATATTATTCGACTTGACTTCGCTTCAAATTAAAAAAAGGGACTTTGCACACCCTTAACATATGTAGCTGTCATATAAGGCAATTCCTATAAAAATTGGACTGTATGCCCAGTATTAATCAACTAGATTTTTTAATGAACCAAGTTTTAAATTCCTGGTGTGAAGGTTATAACTTTTTTTTTTTGTAAAAGTAAATATGTTTTTACTCATTGTACTTCTAGAGTCTTAGGGGAAACTCCATTGGGCTCAGAGATGCACCTTTTCAAGACCTCTTAATTAACATTTTTAATCAAGATGCAAAATATAAATAACATTTTACAAGCTTCACAACACACATTTAAGAACATCATGTATACTTATGAATTTTTATTTAATTTTTTGCAGTAGATCAAGTGGGACAAAGACTGACCAAGCCCCTACCTCGGCAAGTGTCCGGGACGAGAGACAATCCCTGCCTCCCAAGAAACGCAAGGCCTCCATTGAAGCCGCAGCGCCGCCGGTGAGTACAAACTAATTGTCAGGTCTCACCGTCCATTTGCCCAGGCCAAGATTACAGTACTTACTGTATCTCTGGCACGGACATGTTAGGACACAAGCTGTAGTATTGATTTGCACCACACTTAAAACTCAGGAAGTGGCAACATCATAGCTGATCTTCCTTCTTTATGTGTAAATCCCAATTCAAGGCGTCGAGTAATGAATGGAAGGGTTGCATTGGGTCACATAACAATAAAATCAGGCGATAATAAGACTGGCCTGCCCCTCACGACATGTTGAGCCAGACAAGTTAACTATTTGCACAATACTACCTTCCAGAACAGGGTGTGTTAATAAGCTATTCTAGTCCCTCACCTCAGAGTTCCTCTGGTTGGAATCTGGGCTAGAGACAACGTGTGGGGGGCGGATAATGGCTCATACTATTCTACAATCGGGAGATGATAACACAGGCAGGTCCTCCAACTCCAATTGTCTCTGTCTAGAATCTTCTGCTCGTGATGTCAAGGGGGCTATGCCTGAAATAGCTGACTCCCTAGATAGGATAGAGCACTAGGTTAAATTATAGTTTAATTTAGGAAGCACACATACCTTAGTAATACTGGAGAAGAAATTGTTTAGATAGACCAAGAACATCATCCTACTCTCTTCACCCACAGAAGCTGTCTGTGACAGTGAAAGCTTGTCCTTAAATATGTGTTCATGTGTTTTTTCAGTATTTTATCTAAACAATTTTAACCCAAGTTTCATTAAGGTAAGTGTACTGGCTATCCCTTCTAATTCAAACCATTACTGTTATGTAAACAAGGAGAAAATGGTGCCAAACGGCTGTATTAAATGAAACATTTAAAGGAGGATAGAAGGGCTATACACTTAACAGAAAACTGTAGGCCTCATAGTTTACAATTAAAACACAACAAAACCCATGTTTGAATTGTGAATTTTTTTTTTTTATTTAGCACCACGTATTACTACCTGTTCGGGTTATACGCTTAAGTACTAATTACACTAATGTATTAGGAATTGGGAAGGTTGAACTTAGAGAAAGTGAACCCGCATTTGCGTGGAGGGAGAGTGGAAAACCATTTAGGAAAAAACCACCCCCAGTTCACCCGACCGAGATTTGAACCTCGATATCCCCGTCCTCGGTGGTCTGGCTCAACACGACTGGCGCGTTAGCCAACTACGCCACCGAGGCGGGTTAATTGTGAACTTAGCAACCTGCTTCGGTGTCCGCATGGTTTAAAATGCTAATCTCATGGTAGATTAGACTGCCGAATACAGGAAGATCGGGGTTCGATCCCGGTCAGGTGCAATCAAGGTGGATTTTCCTAAATGGTTTTTCCACTCTCCCTCAACATTAATGCGAGTGCACTTACTCTAAATTAAGTCTTCCTAATCCCTAACCCATTAGTGTAATTAATACATAGGTGTATAACCTGAAAAGATAGTAAGACGCAGTGATTAAAAAAAAGGTGAACTTGGGGGCCTACAGTTTTCTTTTAACTGTGTAGGTCTTGCCTGCCCTTCTATCCTTTCAATGTTAAATTGAATTCAAACCAATACTCATGATTTATTAATTTGTACATTTCAGGAATGTTAATAACCTGAAAGGATGATTATTGATGTTAAAAATGTAAGGAGCTATGATTATTTATGTTGTAGCCAGAGAAAAAGGCATGCCCTGATGACCCCCAGATGCTCCTGAAGAAAGTTGACCTCGAGAAGTTCCTCTCCGTTGTTCATGGAGACATGCAGTGACTTGACATGGTTGTATTATAATCTGAAAATATCGGTTGATGACCTGTTCTCCACCTATGAGATTGTACAAGAGTCTAGACAAGAACTCTATCCATAGGTTAATCACATAGTCATTGATACATATGACTCTGGTCAATCTTATGATCATGCACAATCAAAGATTAAATTTATAAAGATTTGGAGGCGTGAAAATATTGATGTTTTAATATTTTAAAACTCTGAAACTAATTTTGGTTTTATTTTGAAAATATAGTGGCCTTATTTCACAAATCAGCTCACCATAGAGAAATACGACTTAACCTTAATATTTGGTACCTATTTTATATAATGTAGAATATGCATCGGCGGCTGCATGTTTTAAGGTGTCACACATGCACTAGACTAGATTGTCTGTGCTGGTGAGATTGGGCTTTGACTCACAGCTGGTTGTACTTAGGTTGGTTTTACATCAATCATTTCCCTTTCTCCCTTCACACAAATTCGGTTACACTCCCTCTTTCCTACCACAGTATGGATAGCCCGGGCAAGGAATAAGTCGTGGTGCATTTAAATTGTATAACCTTTTTAATACATGAGAAGAAATTTAATACCATATTTCTTTGATTCCAAGACTCCATTGATTGTAAGACACATTAATATTTCAGTACCACCAACAAAAAAATGTAATCATCAAAGCTTACATTAAAAAACACATAATTATGACATTTTTGGGGTACATCAATTCCCTTCTTCAGCGGAAGAGAGTAAAACACAGACTGAACTATGGGAGCATGGACTAAGGTTGATCATGGTCACATAGATTCGGTTATATGTATTCTGACAGAATCTAAGTGACCTTGATCAACCTCTGTCCATGCTGTCATAGTCCAGTTGGTGTTTTTTATTCACCTCTTCTGAAGAAGGAAACATATGTACTCTGAAAATTTCGTAATCATATGCTTTGTTGTGTTTTTTTAATGTAAACTTTGAGGCCTACAGTTGACTGATAAACTTTTGGTTCTTACCCTGCTATCTTCTTTTCAAAATAACTACTCCATTATCACAAGTTAGTGTACTGGTTATCCCTCCTAATTTTAACCACGATTTAGCCGAGTACTATAGTCAAAATATTTTTGTCATAAAAAATACTTTTCCTCCTTTCATAACCTAATTACTCCTATGTAACATACTAAGCAAGCAATATTTTGAGAGTTGAACTAGAAACTTTAACTTACAATTGTTAGCTAATTTCCATTTGACTTTACTAAATTCATAAGAATGTGTTATGATTCGAAGACAGATTATAACTATCTTACAATTTGTTTATCTTTAAAAATGCACAAATATATTTACTAGCTATGGGTGGTTCGGTTCTATAGTTTCACCTGTCAGTTGACCATTTATTTAACCTCGCAAACTAATCCAAAACAATTTGTTTTTTAATCAATATATGTAAATGAGGGCATCACTAACTCTTAACTAGTCATTATTTAAATCACCTATCATTGTATTAAATAAAATATATTCTTACTTTTGTTTGCACTTTGTCTTACTACACGTTCAGGTTATATGCTTATGTACTAATTACGGTTTTAGGGATTTGGATGATTATTTTTATAGTAAGTGTACCCACATTTGTGTGGAGGAAAAGTGAAAAACCACCCACAGTACACCTGATTGAGATTCAAACCTCAATCTCACCATCATCAGCAGCATAGTATAATGCAAGAGTAACACGTCAGACCATGCAGTCACCGAAGCAGGTTGCTTATATTGGTTGGTAAGTGAAAAAGTTAATAATTTTCCAATAAGGTCCAAAACATATAATAAAACTCTCATTGTACTATTGCCAACATAAAGCCCTCCTGAGTTGAAGGTGGCTTTTGCTAGTGATCTTAATTGATCACTCAAATGTAGCTGATGATCTCTGCATGTCCATCACAGAATCTGCCATAAAATATGAGTGAAGGAATGGCCCTGGGCATAGGACGACTCTTGGATAGCTCGGTGGTTAGAACATTGGCGTACTAATCCAACGGTCTTGGGTTTGATTACCATGTCCAGGTGTCATTTTTCAATTTAATGATTGTAACTAAATAAGATTTTTTTTTGTACATATATTATATATTAGATTGTGTGCGACTGATTAATAATTTATATCTTTATGCTAGATTTGAACTAATCTTCTTTATATGTATAGTTGATTTTGTGGTCTGAACATCTTTTGTCAATACAATTTAAAATTAGCTAATTCAACATGAGATTGATTTTAAAAACATCTATTCTAAATCTACTTATTTAATGATTTGCAATAAAGCCATTGATCACCCTTAAAAGAAAAAGTAAAATACACAAGCTCTTAAACCATTCAACCGGTGTACTTCTTTTTTAAATATTGCTCTATAATAATATGTATTTGTTTTTATTTTATGGCTTTAATGATTGTTGTTGATTGCTCTTTAGAGTTATTGAAAAATTTTGAGAGGAATGTCTTTTATTTGTGAATATATCTTTTTTTAGTGCTTTTTACATATTCATAAAATGTACTATATTTGTATGGAATTCACAGTGACTCGGTGATAACTACTTTTGTAAATTTCTATTAGTGTAATTAATATATCAGTATAGTGTTTTCATTAGAAGTAGCCATGCAATATTTCAATTTATTTGAGCTATAAGCATGCAATATTTCAATTTTTATAGGTGAGAAAAGCATTTATGCAATTTTTTTATACTAAAAATTAATCAACTTAAAAAAATCTGAATTTAGAAACTGGTTCTTCATTTTACTTAGGCATTCATAGAAAATTAACGGCTAAGGAAACATAATAAGCTAAGTAGGTTATCTTTACCATATTAAGTTTTGTTTTGCTTCATTTCTAATTTTGTAAACATTAATTCTTCAATTACCATATAAAAAAGAAATAGTACCATACCTTAATGTAAAAAAAAAATTTTCTTGGGGGTATGCGAAGCTTCAAAATTTCGGCATGGCTTCAAAACAAATATCAGTTTCGACTTTGCTTCAAAAAAATTCCGGCTTTGACGATTATAACCATTCACCAATTATAATATTGCCATTTTGAGCGTTTATATACAATACAAAACAATATTCATAGATAAAAAATATGATGTAATTGAATTATAAATTGTGATAATAACTTGATTTATCACAATAAAAATAAATATTACAAACAATAATTACTGTGCAGTGTGCAATAAATAATTTTCAAAATAATTGTTGTTCGTAAAGTTATATAAATAACCAAAATCTAATATTCTTTTGATTATAAAACAACTAGTAAAAAGTATTCAAACTTTGATTCAACTTTGAGAATATTTCATATATTGAATTTGAGTTTGGTTCGAATCCAAAAAGTGAACTTGGTACCCCCCTATTTTTTGTTATAGTGGGAATACAAATCCAGTTAAGGGATGGTAATTTAATAGGTTTGTCCTATAAATTTGATGTAGTGACCCATTGATAAGCAACATAATATCCGTAAAAATTTCTAGATTTAAGATTTATTTAAAAAAAAAAATCTTAAATTTTATGTTTTCAAATTTCATATATCCTTCAGAATTAAAGAGACTTTAAGATTTAAAGTACCATTGAAAATGTATATAATTACTAAAATTAATTTATAAATGAATATACAACTCTTATTGCATCCTTTATGTCGTCTGACTCGATAGATATACACTTTTTTATTATATATATATATATTTTTTACCTTTGCGTGTTTTTCGTGGTTGTCCAGTGGCTTAAAATTAGTTTGAGTGTTTTAAGGACAGTTTGGAACCAAGAATAAAAATAATTAAACTTGAAATGGCACCAGTAAATTTTGGAACTAATTTAATTGATATTTCTGTGAAAAACAACTTCCTAAAGGAGGGAAACATTTAGAGAGTTGCGTTGCGCATTTCACTCTCCCTCCTGATGAGTCCCGATAGAATGAAACCTAGGTCGGGGGAATTGGGCGGTAACAATTGATTTTCTTCAAGAGGCAGCCATTACTCCTTTGTCTAGTGGCAGCAATGTAGAGTGTGAACTGTGTTCTTCTTTTCATTGTAAAAGCCATATTGTATTTGTTCCCTTTTATATGTTTCTATTCAGCTTTCAAGTACTTTCTTCCAAATATAACAAACTACCTCTACATCAAAAAGTGGTTTCCCTTTGAGAGTAGATTTGAAAGTTAATTTTATAATTTACTATTTAAATATAACTATTTAAAAACAAGTTTAAAACATATTTTATATATCTCTTATTCTATTAAAAAAATTATATTAATACATAAATATGTTTTTATTGACATAATTAAGTTTTAAAATTAGATATCTCTTCAACCCAAGCTAGACTCTACTCACAACTTGGCAACTTTATGAAAAGCTCACTCGAGATCAGCTCAAATTAAAAAAACCTTGAGCTCAAAGACCTTTAATTTTAAGTAATTGGTAAATAGATTTGTGTAGTTAGAAGGTTAACAAAATCACAAAAAAAAAATAAAAAAAATTGTATTAATATAATTACTTTACTAAAAAAGTTTTCTATGGCTTATAACATAATAGACGTGACAAACCAAATTTAATTTGTCATTGGCAACAATCTTTTAAACAACTTTTTTAAAATTGAATTTTAAATATTTTCACTTTAGCTAAAATCTATAAAATATTCAAATTAGGATTCAAGATTTGAAAAAAAATAAAATAATAAGTTGGAGAAATATGGGACTTGACCAGTTTCTTTTTTCATTTCTTTTTTTAAGACTAATTATTTTATCTTCTATTTCACATGTCTTCTTGAAAAGTTAAAAAATCAACATCTTGCCCAAAGCTCAAGGGATGCATTAGCAATGCCCAGGTTTCCTTGAAGGTGCCTTTACTACTTTTTCCATTGGTAGTAGTGTAAAGTGTTGATTGTGTATATATTTCTATTTGCAAACTATTCTTTATCTTAGAATTTATTCCTTCTTTTATTTCTGTACTTTCTTTCATATTATGATTATTAATTAGTAGGGACATGCAAAATTTGCATTTGTTGTAAAATGAAATTTTACAAGAAATCTGTTTTCTTACAAATAACATGAATTTAAGCTTTTTTTATAAATAAACACAATTTCTTTGTAATTTGGCAAATACCACATCATGCAATATAATTTTCAAAGCGATAACACTGGTGATAGCATTACACCGGGGCTGTCATTTATACAAATAGTAATAGTTTTTACTTATTTTATAGATATAAAATGGATCACAGGAATAATGAGTGTTTTCAGGATATTTAAGCTTTTTTTTTAATCTGAGGTTAGCATTAAAAATCACAATAACTACTTTTACACATTACGATACCTAAATTTCAATTCTTTGTTTACAGCCTTTAAAAGATTTCACGCTAGGTCCAAGCAAGGACATTAATATATATGGACCTTGCTACAGACGGTCATGTTTGGCAAAATTGTTTCAGTGTTATTATTGTTTGGTCTAAACCCAAGTTGATAATCGATTATTTCGATATTGCTATTTGTAAGACTCGAAGATAATGATATTGAGATCTCGAGCTTGATATTACTAAGCATTTAATCTTTTGTATGTACTTATATTCGATTTTTCTCCAAATATGTTAATAAATAGTTATATACAAAATATGATTGGAAAATGTAGACAGTTTTATCCTAGTTTTTTTTTAAATGAATACTAATTTGACTCGTATTTACGTAAATAATATCGCTTTCAGCTTATAATATAACCTTTTGACAAAAATAACACCACTTTTCCCCTAAAAATAACCTCACCCATAGCATGTCTCTATTAATTAGATATTCAAGAAAAAAAAATCAAAGAATGGCATTCTTAAATTTACTAAATATGTATTTTATTTTACATGAAAAAAAGGTTGAAAGAGGGATTTTGTGATGTCTGTACAGTAAAAAAGTTATTTTATTTGCCATTTAAATCTCTATATAAAAATAAATGAAAGTACAAGCTAATTTTAAGTGAGAAAAATAGGCATGTTAATAATTGTTTTCTTGTGATGTTTGTATTTTCATATGAAAAAAAAGATATAGAATTGTTGTAACAAAGCTAAATGATATAAAAATATTTAACCCCTTTTTTTTGTACATAAATTTGTGTGCTATGTTTTTTTTAAATCATCACTTGTAAAAAATAAACTATTTGCTATGAATAATAATGTTGATTTCTACCTATTCATACAGTATAAATGATCAGCTGACATGATTATACGAAGAACTTATACACTTGTACAAATAATTGTACATGACTAGTGAAGCTTCGGAGATTGAAATTATTTCTAGTACGGATAAAGCCGCATAAAATATCATAGCTGTAATTTTTTTTTAAATGACACCTGGACACTGGAATCGAATTTAGCACTCTTGGCTTAGCACAGTAAATCTCTACCACTAAGCTAGCCAGGAATTGTCCCATCCTTAGGGTAATTCTTCACTCATAGTTTGAGACAGAGTTTATCCTGGATAGTTCAGTGGTAGAACATTGGCCACGCTGAGCCAAAGGTCCCGGGTTTGTTTCCTGTGTCCAGATGTCATTTTTAAAGATTTACGAACCACCACACTTTAAAATGGTAATAGTATTGTTCGATTATACAGTTATGTTCAGTAGCATTCTCACTGAAGTAGCGGCAAATGTAATATGAAACATTTAGTACAATTCTCAATATAACAACATATGTTGGTGTAAAACTAAAATTTTAATTAATTATTAGGGTCTTAGGTTAATTTTTTGTTGGGTTATTCTACTACTCTGTATCCATAGTTACATATGTAGCAGAAAAATGAACATTGGGGTGTAAGAGAGACCGGGAAAGTGGATACAGTGGGAATGAAGTTTATGAGGGGCATACTCCAAGGATAAACAAGATTAGAAATTAATTCTGGGAAAGAATTGGAGTACATGAGATAGCAGAAGAAGCAGGCTGAGATTGTATGGTCATGTAATGAAGATGGAAAAGGGAAGAATCCCAAGGAGTATGATGGCGATGGAATTTGTAGGAAAAAAATACTGCAAGGGAGACCAAGGATGAGAAGGGAGTAGCGAAACAGCAAGTGTGCGATCGAAAGGACAAGACTGGGAGCAAATAAAAAAGAAAAATGGGGGAAGGAAAGAGGAAGATAAAGGCATTTTAATAAACTGACACCCGCCTCGGTGGCATAGTTGGCTAACGCGCCAGTCGTGTTGAGCCAGAACACCGTGGACGGGGAGATCGAGGTTCGAATCTTGGTCGGGTGAACTGGGGGTGGTTTTTCCTAAATTGTTTTCCACTCTTCCTCCACACAAATGCGGGTTCACTTCCTCTAAATTCAACCCTCCCAATTCCTAATCCATTAGTGTAATTAGTACTTAAGCATATAACCCGAACGGGTAGTAAGACGCGGTGCTAAATAATAAAATACAATATAAAGTGTACATTATTAATTTTGCCTAATTTACATTTGAGCTAACTCACAACAAATGTATGACACACGTTAACTCCCTGTTCAGTAATGTGTGAACATATTCACATATTCGAGACCAAATTGAACCTTTAAACTCGTATTTCTAAGATCGGACAGATTTCTTCATCAAGAAATCATTTAGACCTAGAACAAGAAAAATCATCTAACTTAATGCACCTTTAAAATACATTGATTAATCATTTTGAACATCTGATACTCATTCAAAAGTGACTTTGATTTTACATGTCTTTTTGGCTGTTTATTAACTGGGGACTCTGAAGGCATTACAAATTCTTGTAGCTATTCCTATGACTACTTCAGAAAGGAAGCGGTGCTTTTCAACTCTGAAGTTAATCAAATTATACTTAAGAAACACCATTGGCTAAGACAGATTAAAAACTTTGGCCTTGTTGTCTATAAAACAGTTGATAATTTGTGAGATTTTAACAAACCAGTAATAGAAAATTTCATTTCGGACAAAAACGGAAGATAAATTTTTCTTTGGATTGAAACTTACTTATAAACCAATTCTTATCTATATAGTAAGAATAGTGCTCAATATAGTGTTAAGAACCTATATATATCCTACCTCGAACCAACTGAGTTTTTATACCTTTAACTTTTATTAACTTAATGCCTTTTTAAGTTTAGTTTATAAGTTAAATACACTGTATAAGGTAAGCTTTAGTATACCTTATTTGACAATTTTTAAGAGAGCGCCCTCCATTAAGACCTAAACGCCGCCACTGATTTCATATTATATTAGGTATGTAGACGAACACCATCCTAAGCTAAAAGAATATTCTGTTTACAGAATACTGTCAGGATTTGCCATACCAATACTAAAATTGCTTTCTTAAATTAAAAAAAAAAGTCATTCCATAGTTTAGTCTCTAAAAGTTTGAAATTGTGGCACACTGGTTCTGATTGATAGGTAAATTGAATGTCAGTAAAAAAACTATATTTTCTCATTACTAATTTAAATACTAATTTTCACTAAAAATGTATACTATGTTTTTAAGTTTCACATGGATAGGAGCAGAAACTTGGACTCTCAGGAAGATGGAAAATAAATACTTGGAGAGCTTTTAAATGTGGTGTTGGAGAAGACTTGAGAAGATCAGCTGGACAAACAGGGTGACAAACGAAGTCCCAAGAAGAGTGCGTGAGAAGATATTCATTTTGGATATGATTCTTTCGGCGCAAAGCAAACTGGATCGGACACATCCCTGAGAGAAATTGTCTTCTGCACATTGCCATAGAAGGAAAAGTTGAGGGGAAAGAGGAGCTTAGGAAGAAGGAGGATTCTAATATTGGATGACTCGAAGGAAATAAGAACATTCTGGGAGCTCAAGGAAGAGGCAGAGGACAGGGTGCATCGGAGGTCCAAGTTTCACTGACAAAAGGAATCGCCCTGTCCTAAGACAGAACATCTAATATTAATAATAATAATAACACATAGGTTACAGTCCTTCCATATCCCTACAAGGACAATGGCTTTAACCTCATTCATGTATTTGGGCGGTTAAAATTAAAATATCTGGGCTAAAGATTAGACACATTTTATTCAATAAAAATATGTACATGTTTTACAACTCTTTCAAGACTCATATAAATATGAAAATCTGACTCACTACGGTGCTCTTTATCCCTCAAAAATATTAACACGGTTAAAAACATATTTACCCATTATTAAAAACCTCCTATTTATTTAAATTAATAATAAAATTAATAGTTTGTCTTTCTGTCATGAGCGTTGCGCGATATTGACTGCATGCAGAGGCCTGAAATTTTAAAATTAGAAGCCCATGTGCACAAACATGTGTAACTAAAAGCTGGAATTTAAATTTTTGATTAGATTTTTAAACTTATTAAAAACTGGGTCGGGATAAATAAAATGAGGTTTTTTTTTATCTGTCAGTTTGAAGCAAAGAAAAGCCTTGCACGGGGTAACCACACAAAGTATAGCGCAGCTATCTCGAGCAAAGCCTGGTACTTCTGCTAGTTAAATATATCCAAGGCCATATTTTCCAATAGGCCTAAGAGGCCGTCGGGAACTGTGTTTCACTACCCAACTGGGCTATCTGCATACTTACATTAATGAGGAAAGTATAATCTAAAGGAAATGTAACCACATTTTCATGGAGAGAAAGTAGAAAACCTTTTATTAACACCCTAAATACCTCTAACCAGGATTTTAACCCCAATATCTCTGTTGCCAGAAAACCAGACTAGATAAAGTTGCCGCATTAAGAGCGCATACCCCTCAACGTAGGTAGGCAAAGTTTTAATATTGCTCAAAATTTGAAAATGTTTTATGTATAGTAATTATTATGGGTGATATGAAAACCTATTACTAAATATGAATAAAATGTATCAATTAACTGTGTTTTTTTTCTCAAAAGACATTAAGAAGAAAAAAGTTGTGGGTGTCTGGGATAGGCATACCTTTGAGATAAATCTAGACCAGAATATAATAATAATAATAATAATAATAATAATACTTATTAGAGCTTTAAATTAAATAAATGTCACACTATGACACACTTAATAAGCCATCAAAAATTGGTGTGGTATAAAATCACATTGTATTGATATTTTTCAAGGGAGTTAAGAGATATATTATAATAAAATAGATCCCAAATATTTAAATGCATAAAAAAAAGAAATTAATCTCTAAGTTAAAACAAAAGAAAAAAAAGTTATGTTGGAATAATGGAGAGAAATGAAACATGGGAATCTAACATAAAATAGTGAAATTTTCTTTCTTTTCCTTTAAACAGACTCATTCAAGAATACACAATATATTTTGCAATATTTAATCCTTTTTTTTTTATTCTTTATCAAATAAGAAACAGGATATCAAAATCATAAGAATGGCACTGATTTACCCTATTTGGAGAAGGTGACAAAAATATATTTGTGCCTTTATTATTCAGCGTGGACCAAAAGGACCCTTGCAATAAGTGTGACGAACTTTTTTTTTAAGTATATGAAACAACAAGGTTATTAATGATTTAATTTAACCCTTTATAGGGCAAAAGACCCGCTTGCTGGTAATAACGTTTTTTTTATATATTCTGCCTCTTAATATGCTATAGAAAGTGAATTCAATGAAAATTTATTTTTTACTAATGTCTTTTATCAATTTTAGGGGAGGTCCCTATATGGAACAGAGATCATAGGAGACATGTTAATTCTTTAATGGGCAGTGGTTCATATATTGGACCACTATAATGTTTAAAGTATCAGGTTACATAATTTTTAAAATAAAAACATGTTATTACAAATTATTGATAGAAAGGTTATGTTTAATCTCATTTTATTTCAATTTACATTTACATTATTATATAGTGATAAAAACACAAAATTTTAATGATATAGAAAGACATTGCTTTATATAGCATAAACAAAAGTTTTAAAATTGTTCCACATTTCAAATACGCTATTATTTATTTTTGAGTAGATGATGAATGAAATGGCTCAAAACATGACTTACATAGTGCAACATTGCAAGCTTTGCATGCCAGAGTACTTCGTTTGACAAATTTTTTGGTGTTACAGTAAGCACATCGTCTTCGAGTACCAAACATTGGTAAATGAACCCCTACATTATTTAGGCGAATGGTATTTTTGACTGTGGGATATGATCCATGAATATTTCTTTTTGTCCTTTTTATGCGTTCTGGTGAGTATCCTGTTTTCTTCCTAGAAGAATACCCTCTAATCAGTTGATTTGCCAACATTGAACGGAACTGAAGATGTGACATTGGTATTTCTTGATTTCCTTGAAACCTCTTTTCACTGGCTTACCGGGCATATACTGTTTCATGGAGTTGCGCCCTTTGAAAGGAACCATACTTTCATCAACTGCCAGATATCTGGAAGGGTTAAAGAGCTCTGTGAAAACTTCTTTCAAATGTGTTATGAGAGGCCTAACTTTATATAGCTTGTCAAAGTTAGGTGATCCTCTTTTTGGTGCACGGGTATTATCATTCAAGTGAATAAATCTTATGATTTTCAAAAACCTTTTTATCGTCATAATGCGGGTTATTCTCTCAACATGAAAATTCTGATCTTCACTCCAATACATTCTCATAACCAGGTAATTTATGGAAGCCCATTATGATCAATATTCCAAAGAATGCTGACAGTTCTTCAATACAAAATGAAACATCAACACCTTGTTGTAGGGCATATAAGTTAGATTGGCCCACAATATACTGAATAAGATTGGCAGTCCATATCATTTGAAATATTGAAAGTGGGTTACGGTTTTGAACGGGGACTTTGAGTCCAAATCCTTGGCTAAAAGTAGAATTCAAATATGTTTCAACAGGTTTGAACTGTTTTGTAAATTCATATTTCTTAGGCCTACCATCGTCAGGTCCATCGTCAGGTGTGACAGTGCCGACATTATCCTCTGAGTCACTATCAGAACTGTCAGCAATTGCTGTGAAGCTAATTGAGTCACTGATATTTGTTTTTGAATTATTTATTGTTTCTGGTGTATAGATTTTGTCAGCGTCCGAATCATCACTTAGGTCTAGGCCAATATTAGACTCATCTGAACCATTATCATATGATGCATTACCTAACTTTGGCTTACGAAGCTCATATGTGGCACTAAATTTAGAAGAAATCTTGTCTTTGCTTGTACCTGTATCATCCATCAAAACAGGCTTTTTCCCACACTGCTTACCCTCCGACTGTCTTCGTTTTACTGGTGTAGATTTACTTGGTCGTGTTGCCATAACAGCATCCTCAGCATCTTCATCTCCAGCAATTTCTGAGTCATATGCTGCATCATCTGTAATACTGGCTCCTAAGAGTTCCAACGTTTCTTGCTGGGTTAGACCCTTACTTGTCCACACATCATTCTGCAATAAAATATCAGATTGAATATTGTTAGCAAATTTGTATATATGATGATGATGATGATGATGATGATGATGATGATGATAATACGGCCTAAATTATAAAATTTCCCAGTGATAATAGCTCTAAGTTGAAATAATGAAAAAATAGTAAGAGTAAAATCATGTAAGAAAATTTAGCCAAGGCCTATGACAAGATTACCCATTTCAAAGTGAGGTTATCTCAGTACACAATACAAAATGTAGTTATATTTTCTAACTAAAAGTAGATGGTGCCTATTTATACATTGATTTGATTTCTTGAAGGTTCAAGAAATAAAATATAATATAGTTTATAGTGTTTTATTATGAATGGAACAAAGAATAATAAATCTTATAATTATATAATGGCTGATGAGTAAATTTTCTGTTGCCAAAAACATTGTCATATTTTTGTATATTAGTAATAATTTACAATGGTAATAAAACATATTTCACTTTTAATATAACACTCAGTGTTTATAAAATGTATACGTACCATTTTTGAAGAATAAATCACCACTGGTATCACTAAATGTCCTAATTTGAAAATGCATCTGTTCACAATGAAATAGTGAAAGTCATCATGTGGTCAGTGGCTCATAATCAGTACCACCTTAGTAAAATTATTGAAATAAAAGGTAGATGGCAGCACAAATATAGTGCACAAATTGGTAGATAGATAGATAGAATATTCATGCAAAATACATTGTGGTGGCTCACTTTTGTAACCAAGGACCTTTTAACTAAAAATATTTTAAAACTAAAATACATGGTGGCACTACAATTGAACCAGAGACCTATAAAGGGTTAAGGGATAAGGATGGAGAGGTCAAGTTAGAGGAAGTGTACACATGTTAACAAGGAAAGGATCAGTGCTAAATCACATGTGGATAGAAACATCTCTAATGCATCCAGCCTAGATTTGAACCTTTACCTTCTCCCTCCACGCTAATGCGGGTGCACTTCCTCTAAACTTAAGTTAAACCTACAGATATATAGCCAAAACGGGTAGTAAGTAGTAAACAAATATTTGACAAAATCCTCTTTTTGATTTTAGAATAAAATAGTACCCTAGTACTTTAAATAGAAAACTAAGCTATAATATCAATTTATATGTTGATTTGGCAGTAATAGTATGTTTATAATATTTTGTAGCATTTTGGATGGAGGTCCTATTTAATATTAAAAAATGTGTTACCAAATATGTATATTCTTTTGGAATGAAAGTGTTTCATTTTAAAATATAAAGATAAGGATTTATTAAAATTATTATAATGGCAACCAGGAATCAAAATTTTTATTTGTAGGCCTAATGTTTACAAACAAATCTTTTTGTAAATAGTCAAAACAGTTGATAAAAATAAAATCTAAAGGTTTAGTAAAATGTATTTTTAACAATTAAAAATATAATTGATTTTAATTGTTGCAATCAATCAAAACATTGTTAGTGTTTTATATTAAAGTAAAAACAAGGTAATAAAATCATCTACACAAATAATATATTCAATTTCAAACACATATTTTCATATAAAAAAACAAATACTACTACATTTGTGTGTTGCATATTTAAACCAAGCACATCACTAGATACAATCTAACACACACAACAGCATTTGAAAGAATAAGCATGTTATTTAACCATGTTTTATAAACAAGTTCTTTGGTGTATTGCTTATAGAGTATGACTATGAAAATATATAATTTTTACAACAAATATGACTCAACAATCACAATAGTTTTCCACTTTAGAGAACAATAATTATTAGCTATATTACTTTTGTTAAGTTATATGGCATCCACAAATTTGTAGGCAAATAAATTTAGATAATAGTTTAAAATATATATAGATTCAACTTTTAGGTACTTAACAAACTTGGAATATCAGCGCCTGATATAAACTAATTATATTGTACGGGGATCCACTTATATTCCACCTGATGAATCTCAACCATAAGTATTAGACTAAGATTTGAATATAAACACCGCAAAGCTGCTCAAGAGGTTTTATGATAGCACCTTATAATCTCTATTTATAATAATATTTTTGGATAAAATATTTTTTTTAAATGGGCACATAATAATATTCATAAAATAAACCAGGACCAAATGGACATATGGTTTAACAAGGTAGCAGCATGTCGGTAACTCTTGAACAAAAATCATCAGTGGCGATAGAACTGGAGGGGGTATTGTAGGCATTGCCTCCCCATCACCCAAATATATTTCAAGTCCCCTGATATTATCGAATATGAAGATGAAAGATGGCCTCAAATAAAATTCCTAATGAATTCTATATGTAGTCAATTTTCAAAAATTTGTCAGAGAAGACCACTTCAAATAGCTTTTATAGGAATCTGTCAGAAAAAAATCAAGCGATACGCACTTAAAATAACTTTTAGAGCCATGAAAATTTCAAAAATTTATAGGGGAGGACCTCTCAAAATAGTTTCTAGATGCATGTAAATTTGAAGAATGTTTACTTGAGGACCAGTCCAAATAGTTAATGAAGGAATTCAATTTTCAAAAATTTGCCGGTGGAAGACCAAATCATATATCTTATAGAGACATAAAATTCTCAAGAAAAATTTAGTCGAGAAGCAATCTAACTAGTTTCTTGAATAATCCAAATTTCAAAAATGTCTGTAGAACGACACCTTCAAAGAGCTTTAAGGAAATTTAAATTTTTAAAAAAAATCTGGCTGAGGACTATTTAAAATCAAATCTAGAGGCATCCAAATTTCAAATATTCACCCAAGAAGATTACTCCAAATTGCTTCTTGGAGCATCAAAATTTTAAAAAAGATTCAAAGGGAAGATTATTCCAAATAGCTTATATAAAAATAATAAAATTTTCAAAAAATGGGGAGAAAGACCACTCCAAATATCTTTAAGTGACATATAATTTTTAAACACTTATGGGTAAGGGTGGGGATTTTGAGAGAGGTGGGGAAGGAAATTCCATAAAAAACTTATTTTGCCTGCCCTCCTACACAAATAAGGTTGTGCCGCTACTGACAAACATTCTTGTTTGTAAAATTGTCAGTATATAGGAAGGATAGTAATGGTTTATGATTTAATGTAATTGATTTTTATTTTAACCCTAAATATACAAAATGGTACTTGCACCCTTATATAGGCCTAATATTATTTTATGCACCACATCAAAGAATAATTTATTTTTGCGACTATAACGTGCTAATACTTGCCTCAACTATTTATTAACTATTATAATTTTGAAGGGGGCACTATCTTCACAGATCTTAAAAAACTAAATCTGCTCGGAAAGTGACTGCCTACAAACTACAAATGTTTGCAATTATAATATGCCAACTTCCATACTTGTACTGAGGGGGAGGGAGTGGGAATACGAGTTTAACCCCCCTCTCCATTCAAGTAGTCTATTATAAGTAATCTAGTTTTGTATTCCTCTTTAGCAACACATTGGGGTCTTAAAATATTCATAGCACTAAAAAATTCCAATCCTCTTTAAAAAAAAATATTTCAATAAGGACTTAATGTAAAATAAATTTATGCCATCTGCTTTTTGGGGACTTTCATACAAGTCACCACAGTCAAAACCTACCCAAAGTTATTTGTTATGGCCCTGCATTTTTTTAATTATCTACAACACTTGTCTTTTTTTCGAACCCAGGATTATTATTATTTGGCACATTATTTCACTCAAAACTTCAGCCTCTCCACAATTACCATTAAAGAGGGATAAAAGCAATTTTATTTACATAAAGAGAAAGAAAGGTAACGCCGTTTGGATGAATTTGATGACGTCATTACATATGACGCAAGGTGGAAAAAAAGAGAACGTAGCGCGAAGGCATGAACCAATGACATTGCTGTTAACATCACTCAGCCAAGCGTTTACAACTCCCTGAAAATCACGCTTTTGCGCATGCGCAAGAATTTAGGAAGAGTGTTTTGTTTTTCATGCATCAATACCAAATAAGAAATTAAAAACATAGTCGCATATTAACGTTATTATAAAAATAACCTAGATTAATTTACCTAAGTTTAAACGTGTCAGTATTAAGGTTTCTTTCAACTATACAGGAAATAATGTGACAATCAACACGGATCATTGTCTGAATATTGTTTAGTTTTGTTATAAGTTTAATACTCGCGCATGTGCAGAGACTCGTTTTTCAACGGACCGCCGACCGATGGATGAGTGTACATAAGTAAGTCAAGTGCGGTTCGTGCAGGCCGGATCTGATATTTTCAATGAATTTATCAAGTTTATTGTTTATTTTCCTGTGAATCGTAATATAAACATAGAATTAGTGTTTTTCTGGCGTGTGTAGTATGTGTATTACATTTATAACTTTCGAATAGTTGTTTTTAATACTTAATAGTATACATCACAACAATGATATGCTTCTGAAGTGTTTAGGAATCTTGTTTAAATACATTAGAATAAACTGTTTTTTTCTAGTACCGTACGTTGAAGATGTATAATAGTGCTGTGTCCCCATGTGTGTATTAAATCAAACTGCAAGGATAATAATATCAAGCTATAAGTTGCTTATTTTCTACAGATCCGTGATTTTACCTTTCTCAAAAATTCCTTTAAAAAAGGAAACCATTAACCCTTTAAAATCCTAGGAACTCGGACATGTAAAATTCGTTTTAGATTGAAAATGTATACACATAGGCCTGGTTTACTTTATAGTGTGCTTACTGCATAAAGTTTACTGGTCAAACTTTATTTTATTTTTCGTTTGTGAACCTACTATTTTGTTGCGTTTTTTTTTACCAAACAAATGAAAGGCGAACTCGACGTGCTGACTATCGCCGCAAGATATCTGCCATGTAAGTAGTTTTGAACATACTAATCTTAACATATAAACTGTACTTTATTTATTTAGTCCTATGTTACTTTTATTGGTGTGGCTTTTAAATAGTTGTTTTTAAATTTTAAGTTCATTAATACGACTTGATATTTAAAAATAATTTGTAGTGCTTTTCTGTGTGTAGTGACGTCACGTGCTAAGCCAACAGCACGACTTACCCCATTTGACATTACCTTACTATTCTCTTTACTTTGGATGACATTCTCAATAATTACTACACATTTTTATATTAAGTTTAATTGTATTTCTCAGGTTAGGCTACAAATCGATCAATTTCCTGGATAGCCATATTTTGCCTTTCAGCATTATTCTAAGTTAATTTAACTGTTCAAATTTTTTAAATTCACCATACCTATATAAAATCTTCCATTAAAATTGTCCTTTTGGAGATTATTGCTGATTAATTAAATGTCTACATTTCCAAACGTTACAATTTCTATAGGTACTTCATAAAATATAGATAATATACATAAAATATCAATGTCTTTTGTAAAAATACAAAAGTGGGTTTTTGAGGATCGTTTGTTTACAAGACGGTTAGATAGTAAATTTATACTAAACATTCTCACACGTTCATTGCATTGCACAGCGGTTAAACAATCAATTTATTACTCAAATAATTTTGAAAAATACACATATAAAATAATCAAAATATAGTGTTAGTTCAGATATTGATCACTGGATGACAAAATAGTACCAATGGCTCCATAATAACTTATATAAGATTATATACACAAAAATCTCTGAAACTTTTATAAATAAAGTACAAAGACCTATATTTGATAGGGAAGTTTTTAAGTTAATCTAAGTCTTAAATTAAATAAATTATTTAAAATTAGAACGAAAAAAATCTTTAAAAAAACTCACTGTTTTAGTAGTAGGTGGTAAACTCCATTCACGGTAGGAGTTACTCTCTGAAAGGTCTTTTTTCCTACCAATATCCTACTATATAATAGCTTTCTGGTAGGGAAAAAGGCCTTTCAGAAAACAATTCCTACGGTGAACAGACTTTACAGTAGGTAGTAAATGAAAGCCAACAATGTTTTATATTGCAAACATTGGCTGAAAGTAACTAACTTGTCAACCTGTTCGAAAATACTTATTTATAGTATAATAATATTAGTCCTACTAGGCCTATACGCCGAAACTTTAAACACAATTTAATGGTATTATCATAGGTTTCTGGACGTAATTGAATAATCCATTTGTATTACTTTTGGTTCAAACAAGCTATATGTGCAGTCTGGGCTTTGAGTTTCCAGACATTCTGTATACGTACATAATAATAAGACTTTTATTAATATAGATACATCAAAGTCATGGATCTAGCTGCTGTAACATAGTTCTATGTTTACACCCTTACTTTTACTCTCAAAACATAAATCTATCATTATATCTTTTAGGCCTAATTGATTTGATACTCTACATTAAGTAAATGTAAAATGTGATTTCACAAAGATTTCAAAATATAACAAAGCAGCTCATGAAAAAAAAAACTATTTGAATAAATTTGTCTACAGTATGGCCTAGGGACTAACTTACTAAAAAAAACTGCTAAAGGAGATCATAGACGCAATGCTTTATGGACAAAAAAGGGCTATTATTTTTTAACCTACCTATATGTTCATATAGGATATTGTAAGTTCTACAAATGTATTATAATGCTCGCATCAGTTAACCATAAATTTATCAATAAATAAGAGTCTAAATTAACTAACTGCTGATTGTAGTTACTTCGTGATTTTAACTTTTTTTGTTGTTAAAATCAAAACAACCCGCCTCAGCAGCTACATGGTCTAGGGCGTCACTCTTTTAACACACTAGACTGCCGATGACGGGGAGATTGGGGCTCGAGTCCCGGTTAGATGTACTAAAGTTGGTTTTTATTAAATGGTTTTCCACTCTTCCACCACGCAAATATGGGTACACTTTCTCTAAATTCTACCTTCCTCATCCCCAACTCATTAGTGTAATTAGTACATAATGTGTGTATAGTATACGCGGTGCAAAATAAATAAATAATTAAATATTGATTGATTCAGTCACTGGTAACTAAACGGCATCTAATGACGCAATACAATACAATAACTGCTGGGTAGATTTGGAACATCTTTTAGCGTACATATTTCCTGGTCATTAAAGTGTCCCATTACCTACACAACCAGGTTTTCCAAACAACCTCATCTGACACTTCCCTCCTTAAAAAAACCCACTAAAATATATAAAGATCTTGCAAACCAACTCAATCGACAGTAATTTATTTATTAAAATATGCATTACTAAAACTTGACCAATTGATGACCTCAATACAATTACTGTTTCTACACTTTAGGACGTTAGTGTAGCAGTAAGAATGTTGTTACACGTGATGACAGTCGAATGGGACGGCGATGATAATTACGTGTCCTCGTAGTGGTGCATAGGATGCATATGGTGATGGAGGTGTGTTGGCAATTCCATGGAGGCTTCTAAGCTCTGCAACATTCAACACACAGGAGAGAACGTTATAGTTTAAGGCGTCACTCTCGTGTCGTACTAGCCTGCTGATGACGGGGAGATCGGGGTTGGAATCCCGGTCGGATCTATTAAGGGTATTTTTTACTAAATTGTTTCACACACTCCTTCCACGCAAATGCGGATAGATTTCCACTGAAGTGCTTTCTTCCTCATCACTACCCCATTAGAGTAATTCTGGGGGTCCGGGTTTCAACCCTCTGTTCCAGCACAGATTTATCTGATTGCCAAACCATTCCTTCACCTCTGACAAGACGTGTATTAATCACAACTTGTGAATGTGTGGTAATGCCAGGCCTCCACTGTGGTTCGGATTCCACGTTAATACTGTAGGTCCTCCATTTCATCTCACAATCACCCTACCATTACACATTAGCGTAAGTGCGTATAACCCGAACGGTTAGTAAGACGAAGTGCTAATAATAATAATGTTAAGACCTCACAATACATTCGCCCGTAAACAAGACAAATACGGTACTAGCCTACATTACAACTTCCTTTCCAAGCGGAAAAGAAATCATTATCCAAAACCGATGTTCACGCAGCCTAAAGTGTCAGGCTCGCAATGGACTGGATTGTCTATGACGTGGTAGGTCGAGGTTTAAATCTCTTGAGTACACTGGGCGTAGTTTTTCCACAGGTGATTTAAAACTGGGGGTTTTCTAGTTCCTATCCACGCTAATGAGAGTTCACAATCTCTAAACTACCTTTCTCATCCTTATCACTTAGATTTAGGTGTAAATAAACATTAGTAAACGTACTTATAAGAAACAATATAAAACAGCAAAATTATGAAAATTAAAACAAAAATCAAATCTTCCACCCTCAACAGGTTCTAGGTGTATCAATGTCAGGTAGGACCATAAGTGAATGTTTGTACCATTGTTAGATTTTATCAGTATACGAGTGTATCAATTAACTAGTGAATGATATGTACCATTGTTAGATTCTATCAGTGTACGAGTGTATCAATTAACTAGTGAATGAATGTACCATTGTTAGATTCTATCAGTGTACCAGTGTATCAATTAACTAGTGAATGAATGTACCATTGTTAGATTCTATAAGTGTACGAGTGTATCAATTAACTAGTGAATGAATGTACCATTGTTAGATTCTATCAGTGTACGAGTGTATCAATTAACTAGTGAATGAATGTACCATTGTTAGATTCTATAAGTGTACGAGTATATCAATTAACTAGTGAATGAATGTACCATTGTTAGATTCTATAAGTGTACGAGTGTATCAATTAACTAGTGAATGAATGTACCATTGTTAGATTTTATCAGTATACTAGTGTATCAATTAACTAGTGAATGAATGTACCATTGTTAGACTCATTATACTAGTGTATCAATTAACTAGTGAACGATTGTACCGCTGTTAGTCTCAGTATAAAATGTATCAACTGACCAATGAATGATCACACCAGCGTTCCGAGTGTATCAATTAACCATTTAAAGAGTGTGCCAGTGTCCCAGACTATAAGTATACGAGTAGAAGTAAACCAGTTAAAATGGTACAAGTTTACCACTATCCTGTGTTATCAGTGGACCAGTGTTAAGTTTTGTGTCAGGGATAAAAGTAACGATAAGGCCCCTGCGCCTCCTTTGCACGGAACTACACTCGTTAAACATTGGCTACCTCCAGCCACACTGTCGTCACCTGGGATCTAAGAACTCCCGGCGGAGGAAGGTCGAGGACGGCTGGTACGTACGTTGTCCCAGGTATACACTTGGAACACTGTCTCTTGAGAGCGGGCTTCTGACGGGAGCCGCGACATCTGAGAGCGAAACACAGCTCCTCCACCATCTCTGCGCACAGGGACTGATGAGGGGCCGACAGAGACTTCTGCAACAGCACACAGACCGAGTGAACCTGAGGTTCTTTGCGAGAGAGCACGAACACATTTACGACTGTATCTAACAGTTACAAAAGTTTCTAAGACTTATTTCATTTCATATATCCATGTAAGATCATGTGATCCTCAACTGTTCCTTCGAATAGATAACATAAAAATCCACCAAAATAATACATTCATAGTGAATTTAATAGCAAAGCTACATTTGATCATTACGGCCATAGCCGTATCTAAATATCATATTATTTAAATTGAAAAATGACATCTGAACACGGGAGTCAAACCCGGGGTTTCTGGCTTAGTACGCCAATGCTCTACCACTGAGCTATCCAGTGATCACCCCGTGCCCTGAGTCATTCTCTACTAATATTTTAAGGCAGAGTCTGTGACGGACGTGTGTAAATTGTCAGCTACATGAATTCGTACTCTAATTCGTACACTTGTCATTGTCTTACTATTGGCAGCGGTCGAATTTGGCTGCGTTATCTGGTAGCTCGTGATCTTAATAGTTGGATCACTCATTTGTAGATCACTATTCCCGCACGTCCATTATATACTCTGCTTTAAAATATTAGTGGAGGATGACCTTAAGGCACGGGACGATTCCTGGATTGCTGTGTGGTTAGAGCTTTGGCGTACTAAGCCAGAGGCCGTGCGTTTGATTCCCCTGTACTGGTGTCATTTTTAAAATTAAAGAATATAAAATATTTATGTTGACCATCAAAAAAATGTTCTTTTTCAAAAAATACTCTACCATGTATACAGTCATCTCTGAATTTAATAAACTCTGATGTAGTAAACACTTGATTATAGTGAACCTAATTCTTCTTTAATCACCGCGTCATAGTAGCCGTTTTGGTTCTACGCATGTGTACTAGTTACTTTAATATGTTAGGTATTGCATTTAGATTAAGTGCACCCGCATTTGCGTGGAGGGATAATGCAAAACCATTTAGGAAAAACTAACTTCAGTACAACTGATTCAGAATGGACATCGATCTCCCCTTCAACGTCAGTCTAGTCTATTGTGAGAATAGTGCCTTAGACCATGTAGCCACTGAAGTGGGTGTGAACCTAATTCAATTGCTCCTCTCCACAGAACATTTAAATGCCTATGAAGGGTACAGGGGGGGAAAAGAAGTAACTCACATCACACACATTTGACAGGACAGCAATGATTATATCTCAAAGACAACATTGACCCTAGAAAATATTTATTTAAATATGACTGAGACCTCGTTTAACCAGAATCTAAAGTACATTTGAAAGGTCTCATGATTGTCTAGCAGATAGCAGTACTAAATCAATTTGAGATCAAATCGAACTTTTCCGCTCTGTACACTTCCTATGTTACAAATTTCTTTTAAAATAAACTCAACTTAGGTTTTATTGATTTTAAAAACTTTAAATTTCAAATAAAAAAATGTGTTAATATCATAATTATTTGAAAGCAAACTTTTATTATTGTTTAAACTTAGACTTGAAGAAACATGGTTTAGCAGATTTTTGTTTTGACAGCACTTAGCGTTATTAAAATTGAGGAATAGGTAGATTACCCGCTTCGGTGACCACGTGGTCTAACGCGCTACTCTCATGTTGTACTAGATTGCCGAAGACGGGGAGATAAGAATTCGATCCCGGTTGGGTCCACTCAACCTCCACGCAAATTTGGTTGCGCTTCATTTAAATATAACCTTTGTAATCCATAAAACCAATAGCGTAATTAGTACATAAACATATAACTCGAAGAGGTAGTAAAACGTGGTGCAAATAATAATTTTCTAAAATGTTTAAATGTTTGCTAATTTTCGCCTAATATATTTATAGGTCTACATGCATTTGACTAAAAACACACCACCACCATCACCACCATAACCATAATATATTCTGGAATCTTGTGCTTACATTGGATTCTCAACCATTCACAATATAATTCCTAGTAAACATGGAATTTTCGATCGGGATTGTGTGACTAAAATTTTTTACTTTCTATTACATGGTACATGTATTATAGTTCTTAATTCTATTTTTTAATAAACATTATATTGGTCCATTAGCTCACTTACAAGTTCAGCTTGTGTGTTTCTCTTGGAGTTGTAACAGAACTCAAAGATGGCTACCATCACTGCCACAGCGAGACCGCACAAAAGGACCACGAATATACCCCCTGGGGAAAATATATTTACCATAGTTATATGAACGACATACAAAAAGTCTTATCGATCCAAAGAATATGTTTAGTTGAAATATTTTACGATTTTTTTTTGTTAGGGAAGTTCAAACATTATTTGACAGCAATAGATTTTGTTTCCTAGAAGCTGAGACACAAACACGTCGTTAGAGATTCGTTCTAAGAATCTATTATCCTAAATATTTTTGGTTCATTTATAAACTGATTTGACTTTTACAAGGACAGGTAGAAACAAAGTACTAAGTAAAAATACTTAAACATTAATCTGAAAAACATTTTTCATAAGCATATTTTAATTTCTTAAATAATTAAATTATTTAAATATGAGTAGTTTACATAATCATGTTTCAGAATTAAATAAATATAGTCCTATTTTTTTTTACAATCTTCTTAAACAAATTATAGATCACGGCTAAAATTAAGCAGTAGGCCTTTATACCAAATAAAAAAACATGGTTTTATTTGGGTTTAACCTGAGTAAGAAGCTATCAACCTAAACTGCACTTAGAATTAAGGCAATTGGCCCTATGGCGTGGAAATGCAGAGCCATGGGAACAAACGGTTATCTATAGGAATTTTTATTGTTTTACAATTTTCTTTTCGGAAACGGTTTGTTCAAGAATAGAAACATGTTAAGGTATTCTTTTTATATACACATACACACCACCTCTATAAATTTAACAGTGATCAAATATCAATAATTTTGACATTTTTCAATAGAAGACTGCTGGCTGCATAACAAAAACTAAGAAAATGTAACACCTAATAAACATTTATACATTATCTAAGAAGAGGTGTTGAAAATATTACTACAAAAATTTCACTCGGTCTTGAGAAAACTGATATTTCCAAACGTATGATTTTTCCACAAGACCAACTGGTAGCTAGCGCCATCTACGTTTTCCGTGATTCATCTGTTCTTGTTGGTGCGGAAGGATCCTTTGGTCGGTTGTGAAGCCACGCCACGCCTTTCACCCTCCCGCCCACCATCCCACAAAATAGGTTTTAGACTTACACTCGACAGGGTCAAGGGCCCTAACTCAGATACACAGTTGCTTTCGCTCACTAAAGATTACATTCCGACCCACCTTGCAATTTGAACCCATTGTGGCGCAAAGATGAAGCTGTCATAAAAACGTTTCAAATCAAAAATGAATGGTAAATAATATTTGTGCTAGCAAGACATCAAGCTCACCGATGTTGTTGACCCCTAGAGCGTTGGCTTTGGACTCCTTTCCCTTCTCAGTCCTGACGCAAGTGTCTCCGGGGTTCTTCCACCATTTGTTGTACAGCATGTGGATCTCTCCTCTCTCTTGTAGCTCCAATATGGCCAAGGAGATTTTGTCTCTCCAAGGAGAGCCTGAAACAGAGTCAACAAATAGTCTCACTTGACACTTGAATAATGGCCGAGGATATTTGTATTTGAAGATATCATTTCATTTGATTTTCTTTCGAAAAATAAATAGTGTAGGATCGATACTATAAGAGCGCCAATTATCAATTGGTCATACAAGGTGATTTTTAAATTAACTTATGATTGGAAAGTTACACTTAAATAATGTAGAGCATACTTTGGCCCTTCCCGATTAGGAATGTCTCGTAGCAGATGCTGGAAGTACCCACCACCAGCGTCAATACTAATACTAACCCGACGCTCCATATTGGTGAATGTGCAATGTAGCGTAGCGACATCGATGGCAGAAAGTTTACGTCTGATGTGTTCTTTCAGTTCCTCAATCGACCTTGGCTTGTTGGTATAAACCGTGCCTTTTTAAAGTCCACCTAGAAATAAATCTAGGGATATCAGGTTGGGAGACCTAGGTGACCACAGGTCTTTGGAGATAATTCTGTCCTGGAAAAGCCGCCAATTTCTCCCATGCTCTTATTGGAGGTGTGTTAAGTTGCATCGTCCTGTTGGAAGTTCTGCAAGTTCCTTATCATCCATATGATTCACAAAATCAGTAAATATTACCAAGTATCCGTCTGTATTCACCATATTTTACAAAACAAAGATTGGCCCAACGATACGGCGACATGACACCGCACACCAGACACCAATTTTTTCTGGATGCAATGTCTCATCATAGATGACGTGGGGACTATCACTGGCCCACACCCGTGTGTTTAGCGAGTTTGCATAGCCGGATGGATGTAAGCATGTAAACCAGGTTATGTCCAACAAGGTGGGGTTTTCGGTGAAAAATTGGACAGCAATACGCCAGTCGCTTTGCAAGATCGGATGGTTGTAACTCGTTCACAACCATGCTACAGTACGGCTTAGTCTTTGTCTGTTTTGCTGCTCTTTGACCGGTCGAATAAGAGCGTCCAGTCTCTTGGGATAACCTCCTAAGATATTTTCGTGGGGATACCGATGACCGCTGTTTTACATCCTGTGTTGTGTCCTCCGTCACCTTGAGCCACCCACCTGTATACAGATTCACCAAGCTTCTCATTCTTTCAAGCTTCTTTGTCAAGTTCAAAATGGTGGCTCTAGTGGGTAGTGTACGCCCAAAAAAATTCTTTAGAAATTATCTCTTAACATACTTTGAAGGAACTGGTCACTTAGTACTGACGCACAATGAATACACTCTCTTCAATTGAGTACGCCATCTTTCTTCCACCGACTCGCTTACACTGTCTGACGAGAGACACGCTCCCACACCAATGTCTAGACAGATAGCGCGTTAAATTCGCTGCCCTGCTGGAGGGGAGATGTTTTCCCAAGTCAACTGTTTCGTCATGAAATAAAGAACAGTTTTGTTTGTGTTTCGCGCTCATCTTATAGTCCACTTAGTAAATGCTCAGTCCCGAGTGAATCACTCTGTATTTAGTTCTCAATAAATCTGGAAAACACTAAGCTAGTCGCCCGATACGGTGCGCCTCACCCCTCTGAGTTGCCGTGTGGAACATTCCATGCGCCTTCCTCTGGAGATCCCCCCCATATAACGCCTCGAGCAGACCTGTGTAACGTTTCATTCACCTTCCTCCGAAGGTCTGCTCCATGTAAAGCGCCTCCGGAAGGTTTATTTTATTTGTATGGAAAAAAATCATGAAAAAAGTTTTTTGTATAAGTGTCAAATAGCCAAAATGTTATAGTAAACATATTACCACTTCTCTCCTCTATTTTTAATAAATTAACTCTGCATTGAAAAACACAATGAAAACGTGCTGTTAGATAGCGATTATGTTGCATTCTACCTCAATCTAAATGTGCATTTACTTACCAAAACAAACGTTGAAAATATAAGAGGAAACTCTCATTCATAACACAAATGAACACATGTTGTAATACGAGGCGAGCAGGCACTAAAACAATGCACCCAAGTTGTGTCGGAATGACACGATATCGCACCCCCCTTGGTCCCGTCCGTCTATCCCCGCACACACATGAGTGGCGAAAAGGAGGGAGGGGGGAACTCAAGAAAGTTCGAGACTTCTGGCATGGAAATTCCACAAGCCGCTTCTGCACGTCGTGGCGTGCTGCATTGTGGTGGACGTTGCACCATTTGATTTCATAGGAAGCAGACAATGAACAGTTGTTTTCAGCAGCGCAGCGTGCCGTAGTGGATGACAACCTTTATTTAGAACAAAGTTTAGTTATCTAATTTGTTTATTCTGTGATTCTTATATATATATATATATATACACATATTATTTTTACAAGATTATACTAGTGACGTTTTCCTTAGTGTACAAAATTTGGAAGACACTATTAAGTTTATTATCCCCCGGATTGTCCTGACGTAGCCGAGTTCACCAAAGCGTTGGCCAATAAATGTGAGATTATTCAGGCATTGGCCCCCTACCTTGTACCTTGTATCCATGAAGTGGCCTTGCTGGTGCCTAGTGCACTCAGGCATTGGTTAACACGCATGTGAGATTCAAAGGGCTTGATATTTGAGTTCTGATTGGAATCTTCGAATGATTTTAAGTAAAGGTAAATAATGGTTTTGAGTAAAATATGCATAAGTATATGGAAAGTCATGTGTGTCAAATATGGTATTATTAATACTTTTTTTTTTTTTAGAAATTGGATTCTGTGGTGTATTTGAATTTCAAGATCTGTCGCTTGGATAAAATATTCAACTATCAGTTAAATTACTTTTTACAGCTGCGTTTCCCAAATTGAGCTAATATCACCTTCACTTAAAAAACTTAAAATAACTTCTAACCGTTCATTCACATCTTGTTATCTCATAAACCTAACGCCAAATTTAATTTCTCTCTCACTAATGGTTGTTCATAATCTACGCTTCTCAAACACAAAGTATAAAATATCTCATCCTTTGATTGGCTCATCACTATTTTAAGATAAAACTTATAAAGTGACTACCGAAAGGATTAAGAAAGCTAATAATTTGTCGCCAACATTCCTAATTGCTTCAAATGAACTCACGGTCTGGGAAATGGAGTATAAATCAAAGGTACCCATTGGAGTGGCGATGCCGTAACCCTTGGTGTCGAGAAGGCCCCCTATCTGTGTGAGGTTGCAGTCTCTCTGAACGATGTAGTCCAACATGGTGGACTCCATCAGGAAGGCGTAGTTTCCTTCCAGCACTCTATTGATCCCTTCCTCGTACGTGGGTACGAAAACCGACGGTTTCTTGTTCTCCATGAACCTCCACATCTTCTTGTACGTCTCGATCATAGAATCCTAGTCAGGACAAAGAGACAAGACTGATCTTGTGATGATACTCAAACGGAGCTCTTGCTTATGTTGAAAGCTGAGCAGCTTGTCTTAGTACCCGGCCGGGATATCCGCATATTTACACAAATAGCGTAGGAATGGAAGTAGAACAGGAAATTATTTAGGGAAAAACACACACTTCAATTCACCCTACCAGGATTCGAACCTCAACCTCCCATCATCGACACACAAGAATAGACAAGAATGACTCATTTGTCCATATGGCTACCATTGCGGGTATTTTCACTTCTTAGCTTTGCACTATTTTTTGTTTCGCTCTAGTAGCAGTATTAAAAAAATATTAAAAAAATCAGGGTGACTTTATGAGGAGAGTGAAATTGAATTAAACACACATGGATTTGTTTAGAGAGATAGTGGAAAATTGAATGATTATTTTACAAATAGTGGCTTTCCAACTGCCCTTCCTCTATCATAACCAGATCTACATTATAACAAAAAGGTCATTTTGATATTTGGTCTAATGATATGCCTTCTTCAAGGAACTTAAACGGGGAGAGCTAACAATTAAAGAAGAAACACAGTAAGGCACATGGAAAACAAGCGTTATTACTTCCATTTCTTATTAAAATGTTTGGGCTTATGGAATGTTTGGTGGTAATAGCTTTAAATACAGACTAATATCCTAAATTATGTTTTTCACATAATTAATACAGTTGGGAGCTATTAACACTCAGCATCTCACTTGGTGATCTTTTTATTTATTTTTATCTATTAGAGGTAATTAGCATGCACTTTTTAAAATCAACTGATTTTATCAGCACACGAGGATTTATATAAGCGAGAGTGAAAGGCAATACCTATTTGTCCGGGAAAGGTATTTCCACACACATTCCAAGTTATTTTTACATAATACAATCGACTGACTGCTTTACTTCCCCATCTGAAGGAAGTTGTGCTACGGATTTTTATCACTAAAAAAAATCTGTTGACCCCTAGCTGGGTTTGGATCCACGATCAACGGGTCCTGAGGCGAGCACTTTACCCAAGAATACTTTAGGTTGACCTTAATGAACTTCGAATCAATCGTAGTCCACCTGATTTCACAGTACGAGCTTAAGACGAAATGGCACCTTCCGGGATTATTTTAACAACACTCCTAAGAAGTTGTTGGTAATTGTCTTTAGATTAACATGCGCTAGTTAGGTTGAATTTTTTCATCACCCCCTGTACCCATTCAACTCTTATTACCCTGAAGAAGGTCATAGTGGAGCCGCTGTCCAAGGTCCCGTACGAGATGTCCGTCTGTCCCGCCAGATCGTCAGAGTTCTCGATGGGCGTGATCATGCGCTCCACAGTGAGGAACGCTGCCAGGTTGGCGGTGTAGGACGAGATGATGATGAGGGTGAAGAACCACCAGATGCCGCCCACTATGCGCGTCGAGGTAGCCTAGGAGGAGAAGATGACAATAGAAAATTCGCATGAACTGTTCGGGCATTTTAATATGGCCACCGCTGCATTGATGGCCATAAGATCTACACTCTAAAGAGTCGGGCCTTCAATAGACTAAATTTATGCTTATGGAAATGCCAGGGTTCAAATCCTGGCCATGATATTCATTACTGTGGTTTTTACACCCTCTCTCCAAGCTATTGAGATTACTAACTTTAAGCTGCTATACTCGTCTCTATGTCTCTAATACTTTTGTATCCTTGATGTTAAATGTTATGTGTGTGCGAGCCGCCGAAACTTCGACTTGACTTCGGAAACAAAATCATCTTCTAGATATCATATTCTGAAAATTGAAAAATGACACCTGGACACGGGAATCGAACCCGGGATATGATATCTAGATGGAGTAATTCCCACTAAAAGCATAAATAATAGCTTTGGCTATTTAATTCTCAATATCATCTTCTAGCTAATGAATAAGGTCAAAATTCAGATTAGCCTTTAAAATTACTTTTTTGATCGCACCTTTTAATCGTTGAAGAAATACTATTACTGTACCTTGGGGTTGAGGTCGGACCCTTGCTGCATGAGCGTGCCGATGGTGAACCAGAAGCTGTTGGCCAGAGAGAACTGGTTTTCCACCAGGTCATTGTCGACGTCACAAGGGTGCGGGTTGTGCCACTCGTAAGGGGAGAACCGGGCCACCACGAACATGGTGATGGACACCAACACGTAAGCCGCCAACACGTACAGCCAGATCTCGATGGCCAAAGGGTTCATGAAGGAGAAGAGACGGGTCGGCTGGGTCGTCGGCACCTGGAATCACAAGTGGTCACCGGGCAAAGTTACTGTTGTTTGCGCATTATTTTGAATAAAACTTGTTAATTGATACAAAAATGTGACTTGGTCAAGCTACTTTTTCCACATTCACTTGGATATTAAATTAGTTAATTCAATAAGTATGATTAAAAGACACACCTATGAAAGTATCATACATTTATTGTTCTGTTCCCCCATTGGTGGTCACGCTGAAAAAAAGTCAAGCTGGTATAGTCTAGTTTTCCGGTGACGCGGAGGACTTGGGTTGAATCCTGGCTGGGAGTATCGAGGTTGCTTTTCCCCTAACTAACTTCCTCATCTCTACCTATTAGGTCGACCTCGATGATCTTGGGGTAAAGTGCTCGCCTCAGGACCCGATGTTCGTGCGTTTGAACCCAACCGAGGTCGACGGGTTTTTATTGAGCGATAAAAACATGTAGCACAACTTCCTTCGGATGGGGAAGTAAAGCCGTTGGTCCCAAGTCTATTGTGGCATTTAAAATAACCCTGGAAGATATGTGAGAATACCTTTACGGGCAAAATTGGGAAAACCTTTCGCTCTTGCTCATAGAAATTCTCGTGTACTGATGTAATTAATAGGTTCAGAAAGTGCACATTAAATACCTTAAATAAATAAACAATAAGATACCCACTAGCCTAGTAGTTGGATAGTAAGATGCGGCAAAATTATTCAAAAATATAAACTATAAAGTAACGTTAAAAATTATGTTTCTATCGTTTCTAAAATCACTTTGTCATAGATATTTAGGAACATCGTATAATGCTAGTTTTATCATACAAATGGGCTGACACCTCGACTTGATTTGTGTAAATGATTTAATTTTGATACGATTATACTTTGGTGAAATATAGAGGTCAAATAAAAAAAAAACATTCCCAGACTTTTACAAGAGTGATTAGTAGAAAATGTTGTGAAATATATTTTAAATTAATGATAAATGTACAAAAGATTTTCTAGTGAGAAGGGGTTCTGATGAATAAATTCTTTAAAAAAAACCATAAAATAAAATTACCTTGAAAACGACATCAAATCCTTGAAGTTGGTTGAATAAAGATTGCTACCTTGGGTTGGTGAAGAGACCGCGAGTAGTCTGGAAAGAAACAGAGGCGGTTCGGGATTAATTTTAAAACAAAGAAGGTGGAAAAAATTTAAAAAGAGAAATGTTAAGAAAAAAATGAATGGGTACGAATAAAAGAAGGTGAAATAAATGTGTATTAAATTAGAAAAAATAAAGGTAAAAGTACTGAGATCAATATCAAAGAAGCCAAGAGACAGGCACCTACGTAAATACCTTTTAATATCAAAATCAATTTATATTTTGATAGTTTTCGGAGCCGTGGTGTCAGCCATCATTTATAAGTTTTATTTAGTTTTCGATAGTTTGGGAATATGGCTTTTATACTCACCTTTATTGACTTTTAAATTACCGTCAATGGAGGCCCGTAGAAAACCCTAGTGTTACATACAATCAATGATGCAAACATTTTAGTAGTGACAAACAAAATACTTACTTCCGAAATGTTCGCTGAGTCCAGGCTTTGATACGTTAGAAAGAATTGAAAATGTCATCAAAGTGTTTTTCATGTGGTCCATTCAGCAATTTTTAATATTCAGTCATCATGTTGAATTTATTATCGTCCAAAGGTTTTCTTACAATTGTAAACACGCCACTTAAAATTATTTCTTTCGAGGGACAGAAGGGGAAATTTGACTCTGTGACTAGTCAATATATCCGACTTGTAATTTCCATCGCTCCAGCTTAACTCTCTATATTCATGTCTCTTGTGAGTTCTTAACATTATTACAACTCTAGAGATTTACGATCAATTTCATCCATTAAATAATAAGCCTATATATTATTTATAACTACTATAAAGCCACATGGCTGACTCACTCACTCACATTAATGTTTACCTACTTCCAGATGAGCTAGAAACTTGAAATTTGGTAAACTTATAGCTTCTAGCCTGTGACCAACGGGAAAATTCCAAAAAGTTAAAAAAATTAATTTTTAACCCCCGAAAAAAATTCAAAACGGTGGAGCAACTTTAAAGTAGGTGCGGTTCTTTCTTTGGAGGTCTTTTGTGGCTAAACGTTAAGACCTATCAAATAACAGATTGCACCAACAGCTACGGATTTGTTGAGATCCACAAGTTTGCTCCTATTACTTTTTGTCGTATCTCCATCGGTTATACCTTAGATAGATTTAGATTTTAGGTACATTTTGCACATTTTACACACATTTTAAAATTTCAAAACAACACTGGAATTACACTAGTTTACATCCACCTGCAAATAAAACTCAATGGGGGTTTGGGGGCGGAGCCCCAAACGAGCAAAGCGAGTTATCTAATATAAAGCAGCTATGATGACTATTACAATCAAAGTTTACCGAATGGGATCGCACTTTAAGGATATTTAGTAGGATTAGGAATCGTTAGTTGAAGGGCAGTGTTTTCGAAGTTTTTATAGCAAACCCTTTTTTTAGGCTAATATAAAAAAATATTTTTCTGGTAAAAACATAGATTAATTTTCTTCCCACAGTGGTATCAACAGCTGAGTAATAATATCTGGCATAAGCATAGTGGTATTAGATGAGAAGCTTTTTATATGAATAGAAAAAGTTGGCATTCAATTATAGGACACCTTTTACAGATATTCAACATTATTTGAGGTCAACGTATGAATAAAATTAAAATGTGTTTTTCTACTGGAGAGATACTTGATTTATTTTGACCAAAAAATGTTTTTATATAAATCTACAAACATACTGCCCGTAGCGCGCGTTTTCTGTACTCCAACCTTAAGAAGCCCTTGTACAAAATGTAGTACTTTATTTGCGTTATTGAAAAATAGTTAAAACCCGATTACCGAAGGATCCATAACACATACTGTAGTATTTTTGTGGAAAAGGAAGTGGGGTCGACTTATTCTATAGTGTAAATATGCACAACGGGTATGTTAGAGGATTTTCATCCACATTAGAGTGGAATAATGGATAGTAAAACGTCAATATTAAAATAACACTAGGAAAATAATTCCCGGTAAAACCGGCTGGGATTCGAATTCCCAGCCTCTCTGTCAACGGTTACCAAGTCCAATTAAATTCTAACGCCATATACATCTATTGATTAATAATATTATATTTGTAATCACGCATCCAAGTTGAAATAAAAGGTACTTTTCTATTCAATTGGTATTAGTTCAATTAGTTCAATATTAATTATGAACAAACGTTTTTATGGTACCCACACACTAAGATGAGAAGTTCACCTTAGCTGTCTGAAAAAAAAGATGCTAGTGTACTTAACGAAAAAAATACTTATATTCCCAAGTTTGGATTTCAAGCTCTTTCAAATACTGTTTTGAAATGAATGATAGATCCATGAGAATGCGAAGTTTGGTGATGGATTTCCAAATGTTTGTTCATTGATTTACGAATTGCAGAATTATCAGTTTTGTTTATGCATCAAACACACACACATAGATACATGTCCACTTTTGTTTGATTTAAACAGCTTTACTTTAAACAACTGCTGTTTATTTTATTGGACGTAATGCTAGAATAAAGTGCATCATAGTAGTGAATGGTTGAAAAAATGTGAATTTTATGTTTTTGTGTACTAATGTTTAGACCAAAATTAATAGCTTATAATGAAAATACAACTCAGCTATTTTCATAGCTAGGAAAGTATTTAAAATTATTAATATATTATCTAATACTGAGCTGCCTTTTTTTACGGTTTATACATTTGAGGAAGACTTTAAATATGTTTAATCATATAAAAGCGCTAATTATATAAAGTTTCTCGATTTGAGGTAACATTAAATTGATTTGTTAGATTGGTAATGGTGAACTCTGGATTTTAAAATACTGATGTGAATATAAACAATGTATCCATACTTGAATTTAATTAAAAATCGTAAAGCCAAATTATTTAAATATATTTAATTTTTAAATTATTTTCAATAATTACAAACTTTTTCAAACACAAGAAGCATTTCCCAACTTATTTAAAGACGAACTTGCGACTAACAATTTAATTTAATTTCTCCTAGAAATACTTAAAAATAATAAGACTTACTGTTTTAAAATCTAAAAAGTTTGACACAAAAACTAAATATATAATTATAGTTAAATAATAAATTAAAATAGAATAATTAAAAAATGTTGCAAACTACTTTAATTAAACTACAGTAAAAGAATCATGCCTCTTACTTTAAACAGAATGCTGATTCCCAAATTCATGAACGGTTTTGTGAAGTCTATGACACTTTCCCTGGCATAGTTGATAGTCATAGATCCAACAGCAAGGTCAGCTTTCTAAAAAATAAAAAAATAAAATTGTTGTTCCATACATTTATTATTACTTTATTATATATGTTTTTTATTTCTTATAGATGAATAAATTATATTTTATAAACTAAAGTACACAATTTCAAGATTATGTATTTAAAAAAATTCAAATCATGAAAATAAAGATTCAGATTTCTAAATATACACATTATTAAATATCTTTAAGTTTCTAAATTCATAATCATTTTTTCTGATTAATTTAAAGTTATAAAGATAATTTTCTGAATTTGTTCCATTTATATGTTTACTTTAATACATATAATTTAATGTTTAGTTTGAAAACTTTACATTCAAGGAGATTAAAGCGTTAAATGTTAGGTCTAGAAAATACAAAGCTTTATCAGCAATTAATCTAAGCTACACCTTCATATCTACTAAAATGTTCAGCAGCAATCCTAAACATAATATGTACTAGTATTAATATCGCTCACTATATATACACGTATATACAAGCAGTTAAATTTCACTCATTATATACACATATAATATACAAGCAGTTAATAAATACACGAGAAAACATTTTTACTTCAAATCGTAAATTTTTATTGTATTTATCCCTTAATGGACAATCGCTATTTCACAATATAATTACTACTAAATTTTTTACAAGGGTTTAAACTAACTGGCTTATTATCACCTGAAATGATACTTTTGATTAATTTCTAGCCATTCATACTTTATATTCCTTCACAAGATCGAAATAATAAATATGTAACCAACTGAAGCTTGATAATATCCAAGCCCGTTGTAATGTAACGCATGGACAGATTATGATCGTGTTTATTGTTTAAAAACTTGATCACCACCTATACTTGGGACATTTTTATTGTACAGGGTGTTTATAAACACTCTGCCTAAACTTAAAGCACAGCATCTGTATGCAGAAAGAAAGAGAAAATCCCCGTAACAAATGTTCGTTAAAGTAATCATGTAAATGAAAGTTGAAGTTAAACGCAACAACGCCGGGAGTACGCAGCTCTAAGCACGTACGTGTATAGCAAGTTGCATATCACTAGGCGGACAGAAGTACCCGGCCGCTAGCAACGCGTTTGTAAGGGTGAGCGTGCGTGAAATTCAACCGACGGGTACTATTGTGACCTAGTCGTGGAGGGAGTTTTGAACACCTGCTGTGATGTGTCCGCCTAGTGATATGCAACCTGTTGTACACGTACGTACTTACAGCTGCGTAGTTCCGGCGCTGTTGCGTCTAACTTCATCTTTCATTTAAAGCAGGGATATCCAAACTACAGCCTGCGGGTCACATCTTGCCCGCTACAAGGTAATATCCGGCTTTTTCCAAGATTTTACCAAAAACAAATTAATTGTTTCTCTTTGTTATTTCTTAGCCACGTATTATATTTGACATGTCCAGTTCCTGTCCGCACACGTGATTCCCCCCATGACACAAATCCAGAGGACTGTCGAAATAGCAAACCCTTAGTTTCAATCGCAGGCGCTATTTTGTATACCTACAACAGATCGGCCTGACTGTGGCCATTTTTAATTAGTTAATGGTATAAAAGGAAAGTCCCGAAAGATGTTACCTAATTTTGAAAAATAAGTAATTTTATTGATTAATTACTATAAATATAATTTATTACATATAAATTGATTAATTTTTAACAGGGAATAATCAACCTCAATAAATTTTATCAAACACTGAATGGCTTTGGAAAGTGGCATTTTTCAAAGACGTGACCGGCCACATGACTTGAGTCTAAATTTGTATGTTGAAACAAATTTTATTTGTGATATATTCACGCATGTCACCCGCCTCAGTGGCGTAGTTGGATTGTTTAGTGTTGAGCCAGACTGCCAAGGACGGGGAGATCGAGGTTCGAATCTCGGTCGGGTGAACTGGGGTGGTTTTTCCTAAATGGTTCTCCACTATCCCTCCACGTAAATGCGGGTTCACTTCCTCTGAATTCCTAATCCACTAGCGTAATTAGTACTTAAACGTATAACCCGAACGGGTAGTAAGATGCGGTGCTAAATAATAATAATAATAATAATAATATTCGCGCATGTCAAGGAATTAGAGGCAAAAATAATGTTACTTGAAGAACAGGTTATTGTTACTTCGGCCAGCAAAAAGGTGTAAAATATATTATGTGGCCCACATAGCAAAAAGTTTGGAGACCCCAAATTTAAAGTATTACAAGATGACTTTGCCGGACAAATTATTACTATGATTTTATGTTTCTTTCTGACCACAGTTGCTTCCTAAATGGTTTTCAACTCACCTCCCACGTAGATGCGAATAGATTAACTCTAAAATGCTTCCTTCCTTATCCCTACCCCATTAGAGTATAATACATGATGCGCACAACCCTAATAGGTAGCAAGACGCGGTGATAAAAATAATATATCACCACACGATTTACAAACTAACATAATTCTATAAAAGACACAAGCTGCTCCACAGTCGTTTATTTATCAGCGTGACCCCCAATGTCGTCAATGATAATATTTTTGACCATGTCGGAAATCGAACCATGGACCCTTTTTTTAATATGCATAACTACTGATTGAATTAGGTGTTGGACGAAATAATCAAATTAAATGAAGCACCGTTCATGACGTCAATTTGGATTTGTTCAAATAGGTTTCTACCTGCATCTGGTTCTCCGATGACCGAGAGGTCGGGGTTCTAATCCCAGTCTATGTGCTGAAGTTTCTTCCCCTAAATTATTTCCAAACCCACTTACCCCCCTACGTCAATGAGGCTAGATTTAATCCAAAAATGTACTTTCTTCTTCCTTACTCTACTAGCGTAATTAAAATGCGTGTAGCCCATGTACGCTGTAAAAATTAAAAAATAGAACCAACAGTTTGAAGTAGGGTTTTTTTCTAAGGCTTTATTTTATTGAGCGAGTGTGAGTCTAAAATACATTTTTCTGGGAAGGTGGCTTTGTGACTAACGACCTCCTACTAACCCAGATTCTACGATTATGACCCAATGGATGACGCTGTAAAATACAAGAATAATACTATCTAAGCAGGAAATATTTGGGTGCTAGCCAAACTGTGAGGTGTTAGAATAGAGTTTACGATAAGTAGAGTTGAATGGGGTCAGTTAGTCACACACAGTGTGAGGCTTTAGGTTTCCACACGAAGGATCGGCGACCTCTTTGTGATGAACATCTTCATAAACTACTGGTAAACAAAGAGTTAGATAGTCTCTAGTCTTTTGGCATCTCGCGTTAAGATACTGTAAGATTAAAGCCCAATCCTACAATGTCACGCTATTCTATTCGTTAGGGCTTAACATAAGATTAAGTGATAACAACACCTACTTTTGATTTGACAGTGTTTGGTTAGAGCTAATGCCCATGTAAAAGTGTTGGTAAAATTAACTAACGCGAGGTCTACCTTCCGGTTAGCAAACATAACGTCCACATTAACAACGTTAAACACCCCGCCATATTGTTTTCAAAGGTGTTATTATTAAAATGAGGTTACATTAATTTTATTTATCTTACAAAATGGGTGATTTATTTGTATGACTATGACGACTTTGAAGATTAGTTACACGTTATAAAGAATCGAAGACTTCGAAGACCAGAGAGATATTGGAACGAAATAATTTCTTGGAATTTTTTAATCAGTAAGAGTTTTTATTTACATTTTCGTATCGACAAAAATAAAGTTTAAAAATTCTTGAAGTGATTGAACACCAGTTAGAAATATTTATTTTCAATCGTTAATTTGTATTTATCTATTAATTCAATCAACAAAATTTCATCTTCTTTGCTAAAATGTACACTTTGTTCGCGTTTATGATTTTCAACAAACATCTTAGCAAAAAAATAAATATGATTAAAGATAGCAGATAAACTAACACAGACGTGATAAATTGGACTTGCTTATATTCTCTATGGTAAAATTAAGCCAATCAAAAGCTTTGAAACAAATCTAGCGCTTCGAGAAAGTTAATGATAAGAACTAATGTAAGCCATCTGTTTGTAATTTGATGAGCATATAAAAATAAGTTCGTATTGTAAAGCACAACGCCAAGTTTAACCAACGATTAGACTTTGACGCGACATTGTAAGATTGGACCTAAGTATTGTATCTACCAATAGTTAAATATATTACAGTTCATTCAGAATGCTTTCAATAAGCTAGATTTATAAATATAAAATAATTTTTAGGATAAGATTTATTGGGCTTAGCACCTTTGTTATAAAAAGTCTCCAGATATCTCTTTTGGTATAGCCAAAGGTCCAGCATTCGAGTATCTGTCCTAGCACTCATTTAAAAAAAATAAAAGCTTCAAATTATTATATTGTGTGGGGCTAGAAAAGTTATTGAATCTACTTTAATGTATTTGTACGTAAAGTCATGCTGCCACTTTTGGTAGGTACTATTGTATACCCATAAAATAACACTGATAATATAAGAGTAGTAAAATGTTATTTATACTTATCGAATTGATTATTTTGTATTTTCTAAGAGGTGTTTCAAATGCCTATTTGTAAGAAAATCAAAGTATAGTTCCTCTAAAAGGGATTTTAACCTATATCTTCCGAGTAGTAAATCAAGTGCGTTAGTTAGCTTGCGCGTCAAATTATTATTTTGAGTGATTTTTTGTAACTTAAACTTAAACTAATTTAGCTATAGGCCACTTGTACCATTTTTATCTACTGAAAAGTTTAACATAGTGTTTATATACACAAATATAAAACTATTTTATATACCTCTACTGATCGAACCGAAATAATTTAAAATAACTTAAAAAATAGTTTTATTTATCTAGAACAGTGGTTCCCAACCTTAAGGTGGCCACGGACCACTCAGTTGAAAATTGAATAGGGCGAAGAACGTTCTCCTCCCCCACCCCTACCTCCGGTCAACATCCTTCCCCTAGCCAAGGAACTTCAGGCAACTAAGTTAAAATATTATTATATTAGTATTACTAAAAATAACATTCTTACAATACTTTTTTAAATAAGAAAATATGTTTGAAAAACATGTTAGATAAAATAAATTGTAGAATTAACTGACTATATTTCTTAAGATTTTCGGTGTGATTTTCTTAGCTTGAATTTGTTTCATCATTTGAGAAATTCTCGGGGTGATACTCTTACTCAAAGCTAATGTCATGCTTGCTTCCAGCCAATTTCTTTGCTTGTTTTTGATTAAAAGTAAAGTAAAGACTCCATGTTCACAGAAAAAGGTTGTCAAATCACCACATGATAACGTAAGGAGGCTCACCGAATATTTGGGTAAGATATCGTCTTCTTACACCACAACTCTTCCACGTTTACACCCGAGTCAAACGAGTCCCTGAAGTTACTATCATTTTGAATTTCGATCACCTCTTTTTGGATTTCATCAGGAAGGTCCTTGGGCTTGACACTGAAAGTATTTTGAACTACAGGGTGGCCCACGGAAAAGTAGCCCGCCTTCTATATCCAGCAGGCGCCTCACTCTGAATTGGAGGTCAATCCCCTTCTACCTTCTGTTGTGGGTAAATCAATAAAGCTTTAGACAAGCAATTCACTTGCTCATTCTTCATGTCACAATATGGGTGGAAGGAGATTGACCTCCTCCAATTCAGAGTGAGGCGCCAACTGGATATAGGAGGCGGGCTACTTTTCCATGGGCCAGCCTGTAATTTCTTAATGAATTCACTTTCATTTTTGCCATATTCTGAAAAATAACGTGTGAATTCTTCCTTGAGTATTTGTAAGTGACACAACACCTTATGTTGGACCTCGTCTGTGACGGTAGCTTAGCTATTATCGTCAGCAAGGGCTTTCATCATTGGAAATGGTGAATAGTTTTTCTCTTGAAGTTTGTCAATCCACAGATCAATTTTGCACAGAAATGCGTGAAGTTTGTTTCAAAACACCAAAATGTTGGTGACACCTTCCAACTTTTCATTTCCAGAATACCGTAGGTGCAAATTTAGGTGATTAAAATGGGAGAAAATATCCACGAATTAAGCCAGTTGTATATCTAATCTTGGTTCACAAAACTGCTCCAACAAATGTTGTATTTTTGTGTCAATAAAGAACACTTTCATCTCTTCTCTTAAATCATACAAGCGTCCCAACATGTTTCCTTTGGAGAGCCAACGAACCTCGGGATGAAAAAGTAGGGTCTCGTGCTCGATGTCCAAGACTGCGCATATTAAAAAAAACTAGTGTTTAATGTACTACTTTTAACAGCATTCACCATCTTTATGACCAGTTTCATTGTATTGGCCAGGTCTTCCGACAACGTTTTGGAAGCTAGTGCTTGGCGATGAATGATGCAGTGCATCTTAAAATTGGAAGTGTTTTTCTCTTTCTCCAACATTGCTAAGCCCGAACGAGATCTTAGCATAGCGGGAGCTCCATCTCTACAAAATCCAGCAAGTCTCTTCCACTTAATACCATGCTTCTCAAAATAATCGCAGATTATTTTCATTACATCTTTTCCTTTCGATGTCTTCTCCAACTCTCGGGATGGTAACAATTCTTCCTTAATTGTGTTGTCGTTGTGTAAAAAACGAACAAAAATAAGTAACTGACAGCATTGAGCAATGTCAGTACTTTCGTCACATTGCAGACTGAAAAAGGGAGAGATTTTAATTCCAAAAACCAGCTGCTCTTCAATATTATTTGACGTTGTAATGATCCGTGCCTTGGCAATTTTGTTAGACGGCGGAATTTCTTGAGTTTCCTTTGTAGATTCCTCACCTAGAACTTGTTCGACTGCTTTAACCAAACATGGCTTCACTAGTGTTTCCCCAATCGTATGGGGATTTTTCGCCCTAGCGATCAACCGAGAAACCTCAAAAGAAACTGCAAGGATTTTTTCAGACGATTCAAATCTTGTACAAGTTTTCCCTAGTTTCATTTTCTTAGTTTTATAATTTTACCTGATAAACGGAAAGTTTTGATTTGTGTGGGGACATTCCATGAAAGCTCCAACTGAGGTTCATTCAGTAACATACATAATTGCGTTCTATTTTTATAATAACTTGTGTATCCGCGTGAGTCTTATTTCATTCCCCCCACCCCTTTGCCGATTATGATGCGGTACACCATTAGACTCGTGAATTCAATTGTGGCCCTCGGCCTCTTTTAAATTGGAAACCTTTGTTCTAGTTAAACTTGGACTTGAGTTAGATTCCCAGTACAGTATAAATATAATTTCCCTAATATCAAGTGTCGCTATCCAAGGTTCAGCTAATTTGTAAGTCTTTTATATTTACATATAAAAGAGCTATAAAATAGATTACACCAACATTCTCCTAGATAGATAAAAGAAAATTCCTTGATAAAACCATCTCCACTGCAGTCAGTTTTAGCTCAAATGCAGAGACCTACAGATTAATCCTGTTGCTATATAATTATTAATTAAGAAGCTGGAAGCCCTGGATCAACTCTCATAGCATGCACAGTTTGCAATGACCTTGTCCATGAGTTGTCTGACGATACCGTTCCACTCGCCCGTGTCCAGGTCGTACACCCCGTACTTGCCGTCGGGCACCAGGTGGATCTGATACTCGAACCCCACCATGATGGAGATCTCCTTCAGCAGGTCGATGCAGAACCCCTCGTAGCGGGAGTTGCCCGTGCGGTTCGGATTCAGACTGTGCATTACGTAGGGAATCTCCTGGGTGGGATGGAAACATATAGAGGATATGTGTGGGGTCAACAGGCTAGCCAACATACGGGGAATGAGTGTGGTAGGGCTACCAACATACCAGGGGAGAAAGAAAGCATACAGATTAGTCTACCAGATGTTGAGTAGGGCCGCAACTTTGAGCATGTCAAAAATACTTGATACAATTTAAGCATTCAAGCAATGATTTATGCTAACATTATGATTTTAAGAATCTAATGTTAGTGTGGTTGTTGAAATCGTGAGCTCCGAAAAAACCACTTCGGTGGCCACATCGTTTAACGCATTACTCTCGTTCTCATTCCTGGAGAGCTCAGTGGTACTAAGCCAAAGGTCTCGGGTTTGATTCCCGTGTCCAGATGTCATTTTTAAATGTTCAGAATATAATAGCTAGATACATTACTCTCGTGTTGGACTGGACTATCAATGATGAGGAGATACGGGATCGATCCCAGTCGGGTGTACTAAGGGTGGTTTTCTCTTAATAATTTTCCTTTCTACCTCCATGAAAATTCAGGCACAGTTTCTCTAAATTAAACCTTCCTAATCCCTAACATATTAGTGTAATTAGTACATAGGTGCATAACCCGAACGGTTAGTAAAATGCGGTGCTAAAAAAAATCGTAGCATACATTCAGGGGGAGCTGATATTCTATTTCTGAGCGTTACCTTTCTACACTTATGATCAGATAGTAAAGCAAATAATCTTGCCATAATGCTCTAAAAGTTCAAGTGTGGTTTGGGGCAAACCATTGGGACTAAAAATATGTTTTAATATTAATCTCTAGTTGCAACGCCTACAAAAGTTTATAATACTATTTGCTTCACAGTCCTGTACAGCAGGTTGCAACTAATGCTTAAAACGGCGTCTTTGATAATTCAACGCAGACACAATTAGCTACTTGAACGAGAGAAAGGGATAGTGAATGACCTCCAATAAGTTGGTTATACAGGATGGGACCGAAACATTTAGAAGATTAGTAACTTGAAAACTAACACTTTAATTGAAAAGTAAACATTCACTAGTTAATTAAAAGCAAACTACTTAATACACTTTTTCACTTTTTGAAGATAATGTCATTCAGATGAGCTCCATCGGATGTCAGGCAAACCTCAACACGTTGTACATAACTATTTTTTCAGCATAGATCGTCTAATTGTTTCCGTTCCACCCTATATATGACATGTTTATGATAAGACCCATTTTAAAAATCATAAATAGCTAGATTTTTTAAAAATCGTTTGTGAAAAGGCGATAAAAATATAAAGATTTAGGTTTAAATTCTAGCAAATTCTCGATGACAAAGTTGCTCTTTTAAGCTCAAGAATTATTTAAATATTATTTTAACAAAATTGGGCTGGTTTATTGAAGATGTAAAATCTTATAATAAGTAAAACCCATTTTTCTGTAATAAATACATACAGAACATTAGATATGAATTAAAGTTGGCTGCCTTTGTGCTTCGTTTCATTCCCATTTATTATTTTTCCGATGTTATCAATTAAGACCAGTTCAATTCTCACCGAAATTGAACCTCGCATAAAAACATAGGACGGGATCTCTCTGAAAGAATATTTTGAAACCATTTAACGCTTGAGACAGTGTGAATAGTCTAGCCGCCGCTGGAATCAATTTTTTGCACAGCCAGAAACATTTACCAACTGCAATTCTACACATCCATTAGCAATTTTTTTAGTACTACACCATACTACTGTTTTGGGCTATACGCTTGTGTAATACTTATGTTAATGGTTTTAGAGATGCGAAGGTTATATTTAGAGGAATTGCACCCGCATTTGCTTGGAGTTAGAGTGGAAAGCCCATTTGGAAAACCCCTCTCAGTACACCCAACTGAGATTCGAACCTTGATATTCCCGTCATCAGCAGTCTAACATAAGAGTAGCGCGTTAGACGATTCGGCCACCGAGGCGGGTGTGAAACTAGCTTGAAATTGAATTAGTCTTCTAATAAATGGTTCAGTAAAATGACGAACTCTCCATAAGTTCCTGCCATACTTTATACTAAAAATACGTTCGTGCTTGCCTTTTTTCTTCTTCTCTTCTTAGCACTGATGCTACTATAAAAAACTGACATATCCTGGTTTTGTTATCTCCAATTCCCTTCTCAAGCAGTTTCACTGCAACTAGAATCTATTGAAGACGGTAAACCCTGGTTTATGCTGCAAATCGCAGAGTGAACGGATGACGAGGCTAGATATCAAGACGACCGTAAGTTTAATTTATTAATTTATAGTTCGATTTATAGATACATATAGCAGTAAATAATTTTAAAAACAAATTCATCTATAGGATAAAATACTTACACTAAATTAGCGCAAAGGACTAAAAGTTTTAATTCAATGAATATCAATTATATTAAAATATCAAAATTATATTTGTCTTGAATCTAAAGTTGGTATTCTAAACAAGCAGCTAACTTCTACAATCTCTTTACGATTGGGAATTAGGGATGGACTAATATATAATCGGTGCGAATATATTTACAAGAATCAGCTATTGAATCAAAATACGTTAAATAATCACAACTGTAGGTTTATAAAGCCAGTCTAAACGACCATACTCGAATGTGGGGCGATCAGGGCCGCAGCGTTACGGAACGTACGTGTTTGATGAGCTGCAGCACCATGCCGTTCCATTCTCCCGTTTCGGGGTCTTGGGCACCGTACTTCTTGTCTGGGACAAGGTCCAGGATATAGTCGAAACCCACATCGCGAGACAGGCGGTCCAACAAGTCCACGCAGAACCCGTAGAACCGGGCATTCCCCGTGTAGTTCTTGTCGTAATGCATCATCACGTACGGAATCTGCTGTAGTGAGACCCGGCCGACAACACATAGGGACCGTGTGCACGGAGGTTTTACCTTTATTCGCGATGGAGGAGGGGGGATAAGTGGGCAATATGGTAGAGGACGCGAGCTAAATTTGTATTTTTTTCCAGTTTTTATGATTAAAACAATTTTTGTCCAAAATAATGCATTAAGTTTACCTGGAACATTCAACAAACTAACTGTCCCATAGTAATTTAATTCACTCTTATTGCCTTTGTATTTCTACAAAGGAACAGTGACAGCATTCTTTAAATCATTCGGAACATTCGAAATCCCAGCACACTTAGGCGTATTGAACAACTTACACAATCCGGCAATCTGGCAAGTAGCACTGTGCCTCCATAATCAAGCATTTCACTTGTGATCCCATCTATGCCCGCAGCTTGGCCATCATTTAACATTTTCAGGGTCTTTAACACCTCAGCCTCGTCAATTATTTCACTCATCATAACAATTTTTCCTATTTTCTCCTACTTTATCTACTTTTTACCGTACAATTGCTAAAAACAATTCTATCCTAATATAATTTGAATGTTTCATTAAAATAAATCTTTGCCTATTTGAGAATATGATCAAGGAATATGTATGTGTGGAAGCAAACTTTTTAATTAAATTTTAATAGACCAAAATATATAATAATATATGTGAACATATGAAATAATTCAGAAATAACTAAATAAACACAAACAATGAAAACATGTGAAATCCTTCCCTGGATAGTAAAAAAGAAATAATTTCAATAGAAACTCAACTAAATTTCATGACAAAAACAGGAAGAAAAACAACACAATAAAAACAAATGAATTAACTTAATTGGTAAGACAATTAGCACTTTACTGTTAGGAATCATAACCATATTTTGATTCAAGTTGGTGAAACAATTTTTTTATTTGAATAACAACATAATTGTAAATTTAAAAAAATATCTTAAAAGCCTAGATATTATTTTTAAAAACTGATAAAAATTTCAGTGAAAATATGATTATGAAAACATAGCCTCAAATAAATTCTTAAATGTAATTATTATCTTTGAATATGTTCAGATTACGACGTGCACTATTTGAAATATATCTAAACCTTTTTTCTTTATCTAAAATTGTGAAATTATATTATAGAAGTAATCTGATTAGAAAATTTATTGAATTAAAATAAAAAATACCATAAATAATATATTTTAATAATTAGTATAATAGGTAGTTCTGTTAAATAGGTTATATTAAGCAAATAAAAATAATCAAGCACTAATTTTCCATTCAAACCATAGACCAGTACTCCGAGTGAAATATATTTGAAAGTGTTGACCACGTCATAACCAAGTTTCACTTATGAATATAATATATATAATTCTTATAGAATCATATAAGATCTGAAAGCACCTTAGAATTTTCCAAGAAAAAATGGCGATGGATGCGTTGCGCACCTATAAAAGCTGAGATATGTTTAATTCGCGCGTTCTTGAGTTTGTAACATCACTTAAATCTTACAAATACTTCACTCAAGAGCACAACAGTGATCCCAAGGTGTGTGTAACGCGTCACTGAATATTTCAAGCGTCACCGTTGGGACCTACCAGGATAGTGATGACCACAAGGGTGACGTTCATCGTCCCCGTGTCGAAGAAAGCGGCGCGGTCTGTCACGTTGACTCCGGTAGAAGGCGTCCACTCCCCCACCTTCACAAGGGCGTGCTGTTTCAACTTGAGAAGATCCAGTTTGAATTGGATGCGGCGTCCTTCTTTGAACTCGATAGGACCACTAAGACCTTTCAATTCTACCTGTAGGCATACACATACATTACATCAATTTTTTTTCCCAATCATTTCCCCTACCAGTTCATTATCCTTATCACACACTCCTCTCACATTCCACGTTCCAATAGTCCATATTCTCGCCAGAATGTCAACAAATGGGCCCTCAAGTTTTAACCTCACCTGCCTATCATAGCTTTGGTCATCCAAGGCTAATATTTTAACGTTTCTTTTAATAATAAGTTTAGAGTAGACCAGGTTACTAGCCTTGATCGTAACACCCATGACGGTATTCATTGCTTACGGTGGGGATTCTGTCCTGATCGGTGTTGACACATTTTAGTCGGAATACCACAACCGTTGCTCATTCTTAAGGCCGATTCACACAGAACGTTAAGCTAAGCTAATATTTGCTCTGCTAACTTTTTAGAAAAATAGCGGACCATGTGTTTAAATGTGTTGGTTCACACAGAAAGCTAAACTATGCCTTGCTACGCCACGCTATGTTTTTTCCGATTGCTGGCCGGGAAATTTCTCCATCTCGACCCATCTTACGTTGCGCATGCGCATAACGCAACTTGGGCTCCGTGTTGAACAGATGCAGTGCTGGTTTGGTGAAAATAACTAAAGAAATGTTGAATTTTTTTTCAGTTTGTTTCACTTGTCTCCACCTCCTAAATTTTCTTCATCTTCCAAAACAGTTGCTAGGAGGTGATCGTAATATTCACGTACCCTTTTTGGCAGGGCCCATTTGAGTGCGGTAGGGAGGAAACTTGGAGGGAGGGCTCGGCAAGCTACCGTGGTGAACCGAGCAGGAAGGAAGGTTCGGTGAGTTACCTCGGTGAGCCGGGCAGGAAGGAAGGTTCGGTGAGTTACCACGGTGAACCGGGCAGGAAGGAAGGTTCGGAGAGTTACCGTGGTGAACCGGGCAGGAAGGAAGGTTCGGTGAGTTACCCCGGTGAGCCGGGTAGGAAGGAAGGTTCGGAGAGTTACCGTGGTGAACCGAGCAGGAAGGTTCGGTGAGTTACCACGGTGAACCGGGAAGGAAGGAAGGTTCGGTGAATTACCCCGGTGAGCCGGGCAGGAAGGAAGGTTTGGAGAGTTAATGTGGTGAACCGAGCAGGAAGGAAGGTTGGGCGGGTTACCGCGGTGAACCGAGCAGGAAGGAAGGTTGGGCGGGTTACCGCGGTGAACCGAGCTGGAAGGAAGGTTCGGTGAGTTACCTTGGTGAGCCGGGCAGTAAGGAAGGTTCGGAGAGTTACCGTGGTGAACCTGGCAGGAAGGAAGGTTCGGAGAGTTAATGCGGTGAACCGAGCAGGAAGGAAGGTTCTGAGAGTTACCGCGGTGAACCGGGCAGGAAGGAAGGTTCTGAGAGTTACCGCGGTGAACCGGGCAGGAAGGAAGGTTCGGAGAGTTAATGTGGTGAACCGAGCAGGAAGGAAGGTTCGGCGAGTTAACGTGGTGAACCGGGCAGGAAGGAAGGTTCGGCGGGTTACCGCGGTGAACCGAGCAGGAAGGAAGGTTCGGCGTGTTACCACGGTGAACCGAACAGGAAGGAAGGTTTGGCGAGTTACCGTGGTGAACCGGGCAGGAATGAAGGTTCGGCGGGTTACCGTGGTGAACCGAGCAGGAAGGAAGGTTCGGCGGGTTACCGCGGTGAACCGAGCAGGAAGGAAGGTTCGGCGGGTTACCTCGGTGAACCGAGCAGGAAGGAAGGTTCGGCGGGTTACCTCGGTGAACTGAAGGTTCGGCGAGTTACCGCGGTGAACCGGGCAGGAAGGAAGGTTCGGAGAGTTACCGCGGTGAACCGGGCAGGAAGGAAGGTTCAGAGAGTTAATGTGGTGAACCGAGCAGGAAGGAAGGTTCGGAGAGTTAATGTGGTGAACCGAGCAGGAAGGAAGGTTCGGCGAGTTAACGCGGTGAACCGAGCAGGAAGGAAGGTTTGGCGGGTTACCGTGGTGAACCGAACAGGAAGGAAGGTTCGGTGGGTTACCGTGGTGAACCGGGCAGGAAGAAAGGTTCGGAGAGTTACCGCGGTGAACCGAGCAGGAAGGAAGGTTCGGCGAGTTAATGTGGTGAACGGGAGTGTTCGGCGTGCTGCCGAGCGGCCACGAAGAAAGGGAGGGGTATTCTTGGCCAGCGACTTTAGCCGCTGAGGGGTTGATGCAGACGCAGACGCAAAGTAGCACCCTGAAGGGGTGCACGAGAGAAAATTCCAACACGTACCGACCAATTGGTCACACCGTGTGGTTTTCGGGTAATTCTCTGACGGGTTGTCGCATTCGCGAAGTTACTGTAACAAACAAAAGCATATTATTAATTAATATTGAATTGAGGAAAATAAAATTTTGGGAACCGACTAAGAGGTTTTTAGAGTTACGTGCGGAGACACTACTCTATGGGGGGCTGTGTGAGAGCCTCGAGGGATTGAGCATAGAAGGGGTGGATAGGGGTGGAGTACAACGGACCGCTTTGGGGATGCAAGAGTGTTACAAAGAGAGATAAAGAGTAGAGGGGTGGTATCAAACTTAAGGTATGAATATTGAGAGTAGCACCTTCAGGGGGGGAAAAAAGACAAATTTACATAAATGCTAAAATCAAAACCGTATATAATCTTTTCCATATTAGTTTGAAACATGTGTTTGTATTTTCCTACACAAGATTTTTTTTTTCAGTTCATAACGTGTTGTCTTCAATAACACACAACAATTTCTAGCCGTTGACTTCACAAACTTCATTGCAGAATAGGAATGACATGGTTGTCGAAATTTGATTGATTTCAATAAATTATACCACGTTGGTAAAAGTTTTACTCAGTGTTTATTTTTTTCATGTTGTTGTGCCACCCAAATCGTGTTCGCGTACCATCCAGTGGCACGCGTACCATAGATTTATCCTACCTTAGACCATTCTGCCACTGAAGTGGGTCTTAGCGTTTGTTCTCTCTGTTGTTATTATCTTGGGTTATACATATCCAACCACAAATCAGAAACATTCACGTTCTGACGCCTGCCTCACCGAGTTGATGTAATTGATGAGGCTGAGTCCTCCGTCCCACGGCATCTCCTGGTCACAGGAGACATTTGACAGTCGCAAGGCGTGACTCTGCTCCAGGGTTTGCAGACCAATGGCGAACACCAGCACCGAGTCATACATCAAAGCAGGCTCCGCCTGGAAACAATGGAAGGACTTCACCCTTTACATGTTTAAAACTAGAGTTACAACGTATCGAGAGGACTGAAAAAACACAAGGGATTTTTTTTGTAACTAGAAAAAAAGAAGTGTAACAAAAGGAAGCAAAAAAAACAACTAAATATTAAACTGGAACGTTTGATAGTTCGAGACATTTATTTTAATTTAAAACTTTAAATATCAGGTCTTTGCATAGAAGAAAAGGTGAATTGAAGAATTTAGCTCCCTGATTCAAAAACATATCTAGCCCCCTCCTCCCCGCGCCCACTTCCCTCGTCCCCTCCTGAAACTTTATGTTGCGGAATGACTGCATATATTATCTCAATAAACTCAAATTGAAACGTTTTAAAATACAATTACTTTTTAATCAATTTGATGAAAAGTGAAATTTAATTCATTTCTACTTCTATTAAAACTGTATGGAAAAAAAAAGGAATTCTTTCGGGAAAACCTGAAAAAAACAAAATAAAAAAAACAGATAATTGGCTGTAAGAAAATAGTGGAACTCCTGCAAAATGTATATAATTGGAATTTCATTTTAGTCAACTGATGATAAAGAGGCTGAGGGGCTAGTTACATTTTTTGACGAATTATTTTCCGTGTAGGTAAAAATAATCCTAAATAAATTTTAGTTAGAACCGAATGTAGTAGCCTTGAAACATTTTATCAGAACTCTGACACCAGTACTATATTTCAATTTTCTTAAAAAATATGTTTGGAAACTACAAATTTTTTTCGGTAAAAAATTATAACACAAACTATAGTATCAGTGTTATAATTTTTTCGGTAAAAAATTATAACACAAACTATAGTATCAGTGTTATTTTATTGATATTGATAATATATATCAAAAATTTCATATGTATATCACATGACTTGATGTAAAACTATGCGATAGTAGAAGTTTGACTGTAGCTGTCAATGACCTAAACTCAGACAACAATACTGCGAAGGCTGGATTTAAAAAAAAAGAATAATCTGCAAGAAAAATATTTGTTTACACTTTGGAAATCACCCCTCCAAATTACAGGATTAGTTATGAAACCTTTGCCCCTTAGGCTAGGAATTGGTCGGGCAACCGCACGTTGGAAACTCTGAAACTGATTCAGAGAGTAACTGTGGATTCACGCGTTCGCCAAAAAACTATCGCAGAACAGAAAAGGGGTCACGTGACGAGCTCTAAGCCAATCATAATATTTCCGCCTTATGGGCGCTAGCTGTTTCGCTAAAGTTTATCTCGTCTCTACTTTGTCCGCTCTGCTCGAGATCTTCGGCATGGGAGAACCAATACAAATCTCAAAACCAACGATCTAAAATCAATGCGCATGCGCATTCGACAACGCAGGCGCTCTACAGCCAGAAGCTAGCAGACAGCTTCGTTGGGTTTTGTGAGAAGATTTTAAATCACACGTTAATGTAAAGCAAGTGTATCGATGTATTGGATTGCGCCATGACACAGCGTTATTATTTGAAAACATTAATTGGGAGAATGATTAAAATATATTTTTATTCACTATAAAATAAAATATTTTGATAATCAGCTGTTTTAAGTGAGCGTTGGCATGCATCATGGGTTAACAAACAGCGTGTGAATTGCTGCGCTACTGAGGCATTTTCTGCTTTCTATTCTCGGCGAACGGGTGAGTAAATCAAGCTTAAGTAACCACAAGTACAATAGATATTTAAAAAGTAAATAATGTATTTTTTAATTGACGTTAGGAATCAAAACTTGACACTAAAACTAACAAGGTGAAACGTTTTCGCGGATGTATTATCGTCTTGCCTGAATTATTCTTGAAGCATTGAGGATGCTGTGGCCAGTGGGATGAAATCTCTCCATGTCTTTGAGTATCTCTTGAACACTCACATCCTCGGCATCCACAATCCTGAAGGCCGTCATGTTTACAAAGTTGTACTTGAAATCTTCCAGATCGAACGTTTCTATATCCTATAAAATCACATTTCAATTAATAAATTATATTAATTGATTTGTATTTTGATTTGTACAAAAGTAATTTAAAAATAAAATGACACACAACAAACTCCCTAATATTAAAAAACAAAAACAAAAAAAAAACATGCTATCGCTACTTAATTTTTTGTTCGAGTCGCTTTGGTGGTTGAATTGCTTAACGATGATCGGAAACTGGTCGATCGTGTGGAAATTATCAGGCGATCTGTATGCATGCTTTCAAATAATATTTGAATGTGAGCAAAATAACGATTATATTATAATAATTTTAATAGTTTAGTGTGAAAATGTACATTTTATGTATTCTAATTTTTTTTATAAACGCAGGTAATATGTATTTGAGAAAATATGGAATTGAAGGAATAAATATAAGATGTATGTACCGAAAAAAAAATTAAAAAGGAAAGTGGAGAAACTATGTGTAATCGCGGGACCTTTGGGTTTTTAGGTCTATCGGGACCAAAAAGGTTTGTCGAACACTGTTTTAAAAGCATCAGTTTCTCAATAGAATGGAATGCCGATATTGGGGAAGTGTAGATTCGAATCCCAGTAGGGTATATTGAGGGTTCTTTTCCCTAAATGCGTTTACACTTTCATTCCTTGAAAAAGCGCTAACACTTCTTCTAAACTCAACCTTCCTTATCTCTGGTATAATAGTGTGAATAGTAAAGGACTATAACCCGAATGGGAGGTGAAATGTGGTGACAAAAATTACATACAATTTTACAACATTTATATTTTATTTAGTATAATTAAATATTTTAAAATTTAATGACGATAAAATTATAAATAGTATGGAAGTACCTACTTACGAAATTGGTAAAGAAATAGTTGTATTTATAATCATTCATCTGGAGCTGAAGTATCTGTAAATAACATTTTAATCCAAATTAATAGAAATAAATATTCAATAAGAAAAGTTCAATTTAAATAGTTCACAGTTATATTACATATTTAAATCAACTTTACTGCCAACCAAAATTCTAAATAGTCTAGTCCCATTTTGGATTAAACTATTCATTTAGGTATAATCTTGTGTTTCTTTCTGCGAATAATTCGGACGTCTCATTCAAGATTCATGAAGTATATTCACATTGTGTGTGTTAAGCTTACACAAAAGATTGTGAACAATAAGAATCATTCTGATTTAATTATATACAACTTTGGTTCAATTAGTATACGAGGCTTGTAGGTGTGGCTTCCCCTTGGGATGTTCAGTTTCGCATTTCTAAGGAGTACTGTTTTAATTAAAAGATAAGCAGTAAGTCCAAACAGACATTCTAGAGTTAATAAATTTAACTAATTGAATAAATTAAGTAACTATATCGTTGCAAATGGGTATTTCTCTCACTCTTATTAAAAATAAATGTTCACCTCTTATGATAAAGGACTATCAAATGTCAAAATAACGAAAATAAATACGAAATATTGAAAAACGGTATTATAATAAGTTAGGCAAAAGCTTTCTCGGGACTTCCCTTATTGTTTCATTCAGCAAATAGTCATTCTTCCAAACACTTCCCACCATTTTTGTTCTTGCATACAGACTTAAGGTGGGGATATAGCGGATTCGAGGAAAGGTAAGTGTTTTTGCAATTTTTATATCAAAACATTTTTTGTTCAAAATAAATCAAGTATTGTTTTAGTAAATAATCTAGTTTAATTTTCTACAAATGATATCAACAGTTCTTGAATACCTATCGAGGGTGTCACCGGAATTTAACGAACTTTTCTCTTAACAAATTTAAAATTTTTGTCATATAGTTCTTCTATGCTCATGGCAGTTAAACAACTGTTGATATCATGCGAAGAAAATTAAACTATATTTGTAATGGAGCAATATTTTATTTATTTTGGCTCAAAAATGTTTTGCTATAAAAACTGAAAAAAAAACCCTAGCCTTTTCAAGCGTTTCATACTTCTTCACCTTAAGGCGTCATACTCACACTAAACTAAATCTACGTTGATGGGGAAATAGAGGTTTTAATCCTGGTTGGATATAACGAGTGTGTTTTTTCCTCCACGCAAATATTAGTACATTTATTCTAAATTCTGTCTTGTTCATTTCTACTCATTAGTGTAATTAAAATGTTTGCGTGTAACCCGAACGTGTAGTAATACATGGTGAAAAACTATATGCATTTATTAAAAAAACTTATATAAAAGTTAAATTTAGATCAAAAAGGAAGGAAGTTGTAATTAAGTGCAGTAATTCAGATGATTCCACTTGTAGTACATGCGATTAAAATGCAAAATTACTTTTTGATTCTGTACATTTGTATACTACATTGAATGTGTATTTCATTTTTTAAGCCAAACCCTTCAATTGAAATTGGGTGACCTGGTGGTCTAGGGGTAAGGTGTTAGACTTCTGTGCTGAGGGTCCAGGGTTCAATCCTCGGTCCCGACACAGATTTATCTGATTTACCAAACCCTTCTTTCACCTCTGATAAGACCGTGTATTAATCACAACTTGCGAAAGTGTGGAATGCCAGACCTCCATCCGTGGTTCGGATTCCACGTTAAACTGTAGGTCCTCCATTTCATCTCACAATCACCCTACCATTACACATTAACGTAAGTGCGTATGACCCGAACGGGTAGTAAGACGCGGTGCTAGTAATAATAATAATAATAATATAAATATAAATTCTTCCTCAACTCACCCCTTTTAGGAAATAATGCATGTTTTCTGGCCTAGTATCCACCACAAGGTTGGTGATCTCTTTGCTCTTAATCTCTTTGAGCACGGCTCTGTAAGTGTCAGGGTCTGCCTGGCGAAGGTGGACCTCCACTTCTTGGTTCACTTGGGAGCGGACCAGTTCTCGCAATTTGATCAAGCCTAAAACGAATACAAATGCTGGTACATTTTCCTTAAGATTTAAACGAGTTTTTTAAGGATAATATCCAGAGCATCTTTTTTATTTTATGTGGCAAATACATTATATAAGTAATATAAAATAACACCCGCACCGGTGTTAACGCACACTGCTGTGATTTAAAGTGTCACTTATCGCCGCTAGGGGAGGTGGTGGCGCTGTGATGCCACTGAAAGAGGGACTTTTATGCGAGAAGTGAAACGGATTGGTCTAACACAGGGGTCTCCAAACCTTTTGCTATGTAGGCCACATACTATATCTTACACATTTTCACTGGCCAAAGTAACGATAACCTGTTCTTCAATTAACATTATTTTTGCCCTGAATTCCTTGACATGCGCGAATAGACCACAAATCAAATTTGTTTCAGCATGCAAATTTAGACTCAAGTCATATGGCCGGTCACGTCTGTGAAAAAAAGCCACTTTCCAAAGCCATTCAGTGTTTGATAAAATTGATTGAGGTTGATTCTTTTCTGTAAAAAATGAATCAATTTATGTGTAATAAATTATATTTATAATAATTAGTCAATACAATTACTTATTTTTCAAAATTAGGTAACATCTTTCTGGACTTTCCTTTTGTAACCCTCTGCCGGGAGACTTGAAACTACCTAAAAATCGTGACATACAAGCCGTTATGTTGTAGGTATAAGGAATGGCACCTGCGACTGAAAATGAGGATTTGCAATTCCGACAGTCCTCTGGCTTTGTGTCATGGGGGGAATCACACGTGCGTACAGGAACTGGACATGTCAAGTATAATACGTGGTTAAGAAATAACAAAGATAAACAATTAATTTGTTTTTGATAAAATCTTGGAAAAAGCCGGATATAAACTTGTAGCGGGCCGTAGTTTGGAGATCCCTGGTCTAACACTTAATAACGTGGTAGAATACAGATAACAATTACAGTTTATTAATTAGAATTATTTTTACGTCAACAACCCGGAGATTGGTTTGATATGATTTAACTTGTATCAATATAGAGGTGGGCATGCACACAGCTCTTCGACTGGTTAGTGTTGCCTGCATCATCTGGTAGAAATCACACGTACCAAGGGAGTTCAGGGAGTGTGGTGGTTCCCCGTTGCCTTACACACTAAATTTCTATGAGCGAACGCTAAAGAACTAACCAATTTTGTAGAAACGATATTTTCAAATACCTCCCATGGATCTCTCACATGCCACAATATACGTGGGACCAAAGGCCTTACATCACCTCCGAAGGAAGTTGTGCTACGGATTTGTACCTCTAAAGATAAATCCATCGACCCCAGTTGGGTTTGAACCCACGATAATCGGGGCCTGAGGCGAGCACTTTACCCCAAGACCACTGATGTCAACAATAACACTTATAACATAGAAAAAATCTACTTGTGTTCACCCCCCTCACCCCCCACAGAAAAAACATAATGTCCAAAAAATATTCCTTTCAGGATCTATTTAATTGGCATAAATCAGCTCATAAAAATAAACTCTCTCTGGCTCTGAAGATCACACATTCCCTCTATTCAGATTACTTGGGGTTACGAATGTAAGCTCATTTATAATGTGTAAAGTTATTCTTCTCTCCCATAGTAATAAAATGATTATATCCGGAACATTAACTTGAGCCTAAAGGTAAATTTGCTCCGCACAGTAGCATGATCAACCAATAATAAAACTATATCTGTTCCCTAACCCTATGCGGGTCACTTACAGAAGGTAAGCACAAAAGGAAACGGTTCGAAGTTTTGGAACAAAGACTTTAAATTATTTCTTACAGAGATAAGAGCAAATGCGTTTGTAACGCCATTTAGTTAGTTTCTCCTGGCTAAGCTTTAATAATATAAAGATAACTGTTATTTAAACTAGTATAATACATGTTTTAAAACTGATATTAAAAAAAATTCATTATTTGTAAAACTTTAAGCAGGCCTACATTTATTTTATTGCACTTTTCCCATAATTTGTACATAAAAATGTTTTTGTTTTCTAAAACTGATCTTAGTTTATATTTTCTCAAGATAACAACTCGAAGGTTGGTTTGATGTGATTTTTTATCCATCTGGAGCTGGGTTATGCACCTCAGCCATTTGGCCGGTTAGTTCTGCCTGCGCAATCTGGTAGAAATTACTTGTACTAAGTGAGTTCAGGAAATTTGGTGGTTTCCCGTTGCCTTCCATACGGAATTTCTATGAAGGAGCGCGATAGCACCTACCTATTTTGCCGGTAAAGGTATTTTTACATACCTTCCAGGGTACTTTTACGTTCCACAATTGACATAGGACCAACAGCTTTACTTCCCTCCGAAGGAAGTTGTGCTACAGATTTTTATCGGTTAAGAAAAAAATCCGTTCATCTTGGCGAGCACTTTATCAAAAGAGGACCTTGGGTTAGTTGAAAATAGTTAAATATAATTTATATAGCGTTTTATTGCGAAATTATTTTAAACTCTCATTGAATAGATTGCGTCATTCTATTTCTTCTATTCATTATCTTTTAAATGCACTTTTTGGCAATACTTGTTGGATAGCACTGTATTTTTTTATTTAATACTATTGAATATATGTTTGGTAAATAGCTTGTGAATAACTCGGATGGGAAGTAGGACGTAGTGGAATAAAATAAAAACAAATTTAAAACTTTTCTTTCTACTATTTTTCTTAATCACATGGCAAAGGGTGGTTGTAGGTTAAAGGTTAAAGGGAGCATAATATTAAGTCTAATAGAGAAATAGTTAAAGAAAAAGGCACACACCTTTGTATTTTAAGTCATGTGGCTTGACAGGGATTGATACTCTCTGATGACAAGGGCGGCCACCTTAAGTGTATCGTGAACTTAAAAAGTTGGCAAAACACTGCACTAAAACATACATATATGTACAAATTCATCACATATATATCTATCTATATATACATACATAAAACATTTAGTTGCAACATTATTTGTCCTATTGAACATAAAAACCAAACATATTATATTATGATAGCCTAGAAATGAGTACACAAGAACTCACCGTAGTCCTCCTCGTACACGATAGCGACCTTGGTCCAGTTGAGGAAGGCCATGACGTCTTGGAAGGCGACGTTGAGCAGTTTCTGGGCCGGAAACAGATTGATAGAGAACTCGCGGTACTCCGAGTCGAGATCCAGACGCGACTCGAGGTGAGGAATGTCTAGGGCGTCACAGATCGAGTGAATGTGTGCACCCAACAGAGGATCTGACGGACCGAACACCGCGTGGACTCCGTACTGTACCTGCTGACAGGCTGCGCCAAAAAAAACCAACGGTAAAGGATTACAAACATGGATCTTTTGATTTAACGCATCGCTGCTCTATTGGGTTAGTGTCTTGGATCTCAAAAACCCGTCGGTATGACCAGTTCATTTGTTTGTTATTTTGCTTCGCTTCTTACTTGATATCACCCGCTTTGGTAGCTGCTTGGTCTAACGCGCTACTCTCGCAGAAGACTAGACTGCCGATGACTGGGAGATTCGAGGTTCTAATCTCAGTCGGGTGTGCTTAGGTTTCCCCCCAAAAACTGTTTTCTACTTTTCCTCTATGAAAATGCGGATACACTTCCTATAAATCTAACCTCCCTAATCCTTAAAACCACCAGAGTAATTGCTACATTAGAGCATAACCCGAACGGTTAGTGAGACGCGGTGATAAAAACTGCCTTTTGGGGATAATTTATGTTCCCGCTGCGTTCTGGTACCCATTTAGGCTTTACGCGTGTATATATGCATATATACTCATATATATATATTTTCGCGCCTGGACTACATCAATAGTAGCCCAGTAGTGGGGAGATTCGCCGGTACTAGTGTACCACTGTCCAAGGGCTGCCCGAATGTACTAATCGTACACCCTTTCCTTGGAGGCTCTTTCCATGTCCCGATGAGATGAGAGGATGATGAAAGTGAATGAGGGTGTGAAACTACTGGAAACGCTTAAACCCAACCTAAGACTAACCAACCAAACCCTGTTAAAACGTTGGGATGATTTTCCTTTCTGGAAAATTACCCAAGGTACCAGCCGGGAATTGAACCCGTGGCCCCTAGGTTTGTAACCAGATGCATTGACCACTTACACCACGGGGCCGGTTTACGTATAAATTTTATTCACGCCAATGGAGTGGGGGATAAGGTAGCAATATATTGAGAAAAAATGTACCGGAATTTGCGTGGAGGTATAGTGATAATCCATTTAATAAAAACCACGCTCAATACTCTTCCCCCTCCCTCTCAAGCGAGATTTTAACCTCAATATCTCCGCCACCGTCAATTAAATCTAATGCAAGACATTAGACCATGAGACTACCGTTGCAGTGGGTGGCTTCAAAGATGTTGAGGTCATTCAACCATCAACATATTATTGCACATTTTTAACAAGTATCTGATCTTGAATATCTGTCAAGGGTGCCCTGGAATTTTGTCAGAACTTGTTCTCTTTATTTAAAAAGTTTTAACCTAATTCCAGTACAGCCTTGACAGATATTCAAGATCTGTTGATATTAGTATGTGCAGAAAACTAAACTATATATTGATACTGGAGGAATATTTGATTTATTTTGACCAAAAAATTTCAATTCTATAAAAACTGTAAAAAAAACTTTCACTCCCTTCGGCTGCACCTTAAGGTAAAGTAATTGATGAATGGGGCTTAAATTTAGTTTAATTAGACATTTTTAGTTTCCTTCACATGGAGATGTCAACATTTCTTGAATACCTATCATGAGCATAGAGACATTAGACGAGAAACTTTTTAAATGACGAGAGAAAAAAAAAGTCATTAAATTCCAGGACACCCTTGACAGACATTCAATATTTGTTGAGGTCACCAAGCGGAGAAAATTAGACTTTATATGTCCACTGGAGAAGTATTATTTGATATATTTACAAAAAAAAAATTTGATGTAAAAACTGTAAAAAACTACTGCCCTTATAGCACAAGAATACGCCTGGGAAAAGAGGATATACAATTTTATACCATGATTTTTGTAGGTAACTGATTCTGGAAGGCCTTATTTATTACCAGAATCCTAATGTGTAGTAGAATTTTGGTAAAATAAAAGGCCTTCCTGAATGGATGCCCGTTCTAGAAGGTCTTTTATCCTATCAAACTACAACTATAAAGTAGAATTCTGGTAAGAATTAAGGCCTTCCATAACGGATTACCTACCAACATCATGGTATACATAAGATATCTACCTCCCAGGTCTGAATAGGAAGTTCTTCTTGTTCCCCAACCCCCCAACTGGTCCTTACATTAGAAAGGACCTATCCAGCTATTGAAAATCAAGTAAGAATATGGTCTTGTAGCGATGCAATACTTGTGAGAACTGAAGGAGGAAGAAGGAATGATGGATGGTTTCCATCATGTTTTACTTTGGGGGATATCGAGGTGTTGGGAACGTTGGGTGACAGTAGCGCTAGGAAGTGGCTCTCCCTGTGTGGGAGATCTGCCGATAGATACGACACCACTCACCAGCACTTTGTGGTGGATACTCAAGCAAGTTCTACATCAAAGCACTATGGTGTACCTATACCACCATCCTCAATCCACACTCACTCACACATAAGCTGTGGTATAATGGTCAGAGCTACTGCCTACAGATTCGAAGGTCTCGGACTCGATCCCTGGCGCTTCAGATTCTCTGTGAGGTAGTGGGTCTAGAACGGAGTCAAATCAGCTTCGAGAAAACAAATGAGGATCCACTTGAACGAAAAATTAGCAACTCCGGTCTATAAAACTGAGAGTAACGGCCTGGAGGGTTCGTTGTGCTGACCACATGACACCCTATATCCGCAAATGTTAGCACTATCATCGCCAACAGATGGCATACTTTCGGTTGGAACAACTCGGTTACGGATTGATGAAATGGAGATATATACATAAGCTGTTTTGATCTATATGTAAGATATTTAAAAAAAATACCAAATGTTACTACTCGTCAGGCCTATCGGCATATATGCATTAATAAGATAGGAATGAGTGAGGTAGAATATAAATAAAATGTACCTTCATTTGCTTGGAAGGATCGTGTGAAACCATGATTTTTTTTTACATCCATTACTGTTTCCAGCCTATGGTCTGATTCAGTTTCTTATTCAAGCCCTTTTTTTTAATTACCGGTTTGCTAGGCCTGTCGTAGTGAAACCATAATTTATAGGGGAAAAAATACCTCAGAATAGTTAGCTGGTGTTCAAAATCCGACCTCTTCGACAGCGACGAACAAATGTAACATTTTCCACTCCCTCGTAGCCTCATCTATTTTTTGGACCAAAAGCCCATTGTTTTCAAACACCCTAAAATTTTTTTTTCGTCATCAAGGTAAGAGACCACGTCTCACACCCACAGAGAACAACCGGTAAAACTATTGTTTTGTATAGTCTTAAGTTTTACATTCCTTGAAAGCAGGCTAGATATAAACAATTTACAGATCAAATAATAGCATGCATTTTTCGACTGAATTATTTTGCTAATTTCCAATTTAATATCGTTATTAATATTTAAAATGATTCCTAAATATTTAAACTCATTAACCCTGTCAATTTATTTGTTGTTCGCAATAATCTACAAATTATCGTCTCCATTCTGTGTTCTTTGTGTTTTCATAATTATTATACTTAGTCTTTTCATCGTTCACTTCTATACAAATTTCTTTAGCAACATCTAATAAAACTTCTACATTTCTTGCAACAGTTTCCTTACTATTTACTAAATCATCTTTATGTCCTAATAGCTGCATTTTAACGTTTAATATCAACCCTTACCTATTAAATATATGCTAAGATTGTCAAAACCCTTCTTTCTCTACTAACATTATTGTAAATACATTAATACATAAATGTAAATAAACATTTAATTTAAAAAAACACATCAACAATGGATTGCTGAGAGAACTAATTAATTCAAAAACATTGTTTCGACTTTGATATTATTTTTAATATGATATGATAGTAATTGTTGTGAAAAGTAATTAATTGATTATTTATTTAGAGACATTGTTTGTTACTTTAGAGTATTGCAATACATGAATGATAAAAATGAACTCTTTGGTGGACGTATGATCTAACGCTTTACTCTCGCACCAAGCTAGACTGTCTATGAAAGGCAAATCGGGGTTAAAATCCTGGTTAGGTGTACCGAGGATGGTTTTTCTACATTCCCACCCCGCAAATGTAGGTACACTTCCTCTAAATTCAACCTTATTCATCCCTAACACATACTATGTAGTTAGTACATTTTAGTACAACCTGAACTGATACTAGGACGCTATTACATCCGACACCTTACCTCAGTTGGTAGCGTGTCTGCCTATTTAGTTAAGGGGTCCCTGGTTAGATTCCCAGCATGGCCATTTTAAGTTAGATTATAAGGCGTATGACAGGAATAACAAGCTGGTAGTGGAAAATATATGGCTTGAATAAAAAACTGACCTGTGCCACAGGCTGGAAACAATAATTGATGTAAATCTAAAAATATAAATTTTATAAGAAACTCAACTCAATTGATTACATTATCTAATTCTCTGGATGCACGTATCATCAACGTAAGACATGATTATATGTATTAGAAAACCTTTAATATAAAATGTAAAGATTAAAAAAAAAAGATAGATTATCTGAATTTAATTTCCTTGCAACGGGAAGCTTAAACAAATTAAAAAAAAATATATATGATACATCTACCCTATCTCCATGATTGAAATTTTATATATAATTGAATATGTGTATAGGCGATATCTTACATATAATGTATTATATATAGAGAGAATAAATATTGAATAAATTTAATTACGGTGACATAAGTGATTTTTCTATTTCTTTCCTGAATAATACAAAAGAATACGTTGTTGATTTCAAAACGTAACATCGTTAAAAGCCTTTAATTAAGGTAACTTACTAACGTAATCTTAACATAATTTGTAAAAGTAAGCTTTAGTCACTCAACCTTTTGACGCATTCTTGACAGATAGGCCTTTATTAATCTTGGGGCTACGTTACCCAACGAATCTAAGTTAAATTATGCTCTTTGAGACTTATGCTTTTAAGGGCTGGTCTTATGACTACCGGATAAATATTGCTATCGGGAGGTTAAATTTAGCGACCAGATAAAGGTTATCAGCCACTTTAATATTTTACGCGTATAATGAACTGAATTTGTCTGCCGGATAGCTACCTTTAGGATAAATAAATGTTTCGCAGAAAACGCAAGGTTGGTGCTGTTTTTACTAGTGTGCGCATACGTATAAACCCTGCTGCTACCGCTACTACCTGGCTAGTGGCTATATCGCTCAACATTTGTTAAATAATGGCGGCTAAACTAGTGCGTGGAAACAATATGGTGTCACTTGGGTACAGAAGGTAGGTTGTTTAGCAAGTACTAATTTCGGTGTCTGCCAAAATGTGGTCAATAGTTGGGTACAGCGTTTGTACAATGTCATTTATTGTACTCACATTTTAATAATTTGTTCTTATATAACTATAACTCTACAAATAGCTTGTCAGTTTTTATAAAAGTGTGAATTAAATGTTCTAACTTTATATTATATAGTTAGAGCCTGGGCCTGAGCCTACTAAACACGTGAATCAAGATTTTAACCTAAAAACAGATTTTGATAAGCGAAACCTCATGAAAAACAACGCGTCACTATGGCAACGATCATTTTAACTCTCAGATAAAAGTTATCAGGGACTTGAACCTCCCGATAAAAATGTGATGGATAAATACATTTTATCTGGTGGATTAATGCTATCTGGCAGTCATAAGACACACTTTTAATATATCGAACAGATATAAATATTTATCCAAGAGTCATAAGACCGCCCCTAAATAATCTATAAGCCTATGCAGTGTTAAACTTTGAGACAATTTCTACACATCCTCTCACGACATTATGGTATGTATGGTTGGTCAATTGGTCAGTGAGCGAACTGTTAATAAAATGACCAGTTTGAACGAATTATTACTTTGATAACTCAACTGTCACCACTGTTGGTGCGTAAATACTAAGGTCCCGGCTTCGAATCTCTCTCTTATTTTATTTTTAGCACAGCGTTTTACTGTTCAGGCTATACGCCTATGTACCGATAACATTAATTGGTTAGGGTTATATTTAAAGAAAATGCACCCGAATTTGCGTGGATGGATAGTGAAAAACCATTTAGGAAAAACTATTCTCAGTACATCCGACAGGGATCGAACACCGATCTCCCAGTATTCGGCAGTCTAGTCCAACACGAGATTATCGCGTTTGACCACGTGGCCATCTAAGTGGGTGAATCTCAATTCAGGTGGCATTTTACCAAAATAAGAAACCTAATGTGGCTGGTTAACTTTCGTTAGTCCCAAACAACTTGTGAATGTGAGGAATGCCAGGCCTCCGCCGTGGTTCGGATTCCACGTTAAACTGTAGGTCCTCAATTTCATCTCACAATCACCCTACCATTTCACATTAGCGTAAGAGCGTATAATCCGAACGGGTAGTAAGACGTGGTGCTAATAATAATAATAATAATAATAATAATAATTAGTCCCAAAAGGTAACAAGCATACCTTGCATTTTTCCAATATGGCATAACTTATAAGGTGGTACATACTGTAATCCATCAAGGAGAGACTGCTACCTTTCAGGTAAATGTAGTGTACATGTCCCCTTTTCGTCTGGACGAGTATAGACGCGCGATCCGTTGAGCGGGATGAACGAACCATGGTTGAAAAGTGTGGGTTTTTATTTTTCGCGTCCAGGCCACAGGGCCGGTGTAGGAAGTCATGTGTTTTCATTAAGCCCAGGTGGTAATCAAGGCCTTGAAAGAGATCCTACCTAAGAGCCCACAGGAGGAGATGTGAGGGTGAGACGGGTGTTTAAAAAGTTCCTCATGAATTTCAGATGAAGCAGCGGTAGTAGTATTAGTGGTAGTTGCTGTAAAGGGAGTTTCTCCAGCCCACCTCGTGGCCTCACAATACCTGAGAGGTGATAGTAGTATAGGTGGTTCCCTTAATTAGCTAGGTAGAGGGGTTAATGTAAAAAAATAGCTATTATATGGAAAATGAAAAATAATTGGTCTGAGAGGTTGCATCAAAGAAGATAGTGCTGTTTTTTTTAAGTATGCTACGCTATCCCAAATTTTGTATTCGACTTTGAATAAATTAACACCCTAGACTTATACGTTATTTGTATGTTAAGAAAATAGGCCTTCTAGAAGATATAACATTTTTCCCTAAGTGGTGGCTTGTGAGCTACTAAATAGGCAAAGGAGCTGGGTTGGATGATGCGGCATCTAGAGCCTATTACAAGTAGACTATGCATAAAGCAATTCTAAAATAGTAGCTTTATATACTGAATACAATAAAAAACAAATCAAAAACAGAAATTAGCTTACCTAAATGTATTTAATGGAAACTCTGCTGTTGAACACTTTCCACTAATTTGTCTATTGTTTCAATTTTATTACTTAATGCTATTCGCATGCAGGAGACTAATCGGAGTCTATTTCACTGATTCCTTTTAATATATATCATTGGGGAAAACCCCTGTTCACATAAATAAGTAGAAACAAAGGGCAACAAATTTGAATGGCGATGGTAAACAGATGGGTATTATTTGTACTATTCGTGATTTCTATTACCCGTGCTTCCCCTTCCCTCTATTACCCCGGAAAATCGAGCCTACTGTACTTACATGCTTACGATCATCGAATTCTTTCTTCCAGAACGTAAAATTTAAGATAATTGACTTCAGTAATAAGCAAATAACTTTTTAATTTTTTTTCGAGGCCCCCAAAAAATCTTTCGTGGCTCCCCGTTTAAGAATCACTGCATTATATGGCTATATTATGCATGTAGCCAAACCGACATTAAAAATGGATTAGTCTTATACTGTACCTATGCACAATAATTGTCCAATCATTGGGTATGTATCAATTTACTTACTAATATGTTCAAATGACGTACAAGAGACGAACACACATACTATATTCCAATTTTAAACTCTTGAAAAGCCAATATAGGCCTAAATCTTATCGTAGGATAAATATTTATTTAAATCAAGAGGCTTGAAATAATCATTTATGTTTGCTTCTCCTAAAGCCAAACAATTTTATGAATGCTAAAACCGAGCTTTAAAATTATGTTTACCTAGGAATGAATTATTGGAATATAAGTGCTAGTTTAGCCGCTATTAAACATTAAAATATACCAGAATATATTTCTGAGCCCTTTAACTAAATGTAAACAAAGAAAAGAACACATCCATTTATATACTTCCAGGGTGCCCTAAGGTACTGCAAAGTTTCTTTGTTTGGAAGAAACTTTAAGAAAACACAAACATCTTTGATCAACAATGATAATATTTTAATTTATTAGTGGTAGTATTATATAAGTATTGCTATTACCTATGTAAAGTGTCATTTGCAGATCACATGACTTTACTTATAAATAAATGAGAATTGTCTGAGTAACTTTAATAACTGTCAAAAGCGCCCCTTCATATATACATTAGGGTGTAGTACATTATGAACATTTGAGCTTATAGTGTGTTTTATAAAATTCACATGTCCACCAATTTAAGGAAAATAAATTAATATATTTAATGAAAAATGACATAAATTATTTACTTCTAACACTAAGAGCTTATACCAATATAAATATTATTTTTACATTCATTTCAGATTTTAAATAATACAAATTAGAATTCCAAACGAGTTTTCAGAGAATATTTTGTAATTTACGAATTAAAAATAACAGCTTGTTTAATTAGTTTTTCTTTTTTTTCCTCCTTTCTCAAAGTAGGTGTCACGACCTTCCTTCCTCCACTCCTATTTTATTTACTCCTCTTCCTCTGTCCGCACTTGTCTTGAAAGTCTTCTTCGTGCTGTATTTATATTGGTTCTACGGGAAAACCACAGATATTGGAAAGGCGAAGTAAATAAAATGTTTTGACAGCAACGGACAGATCGTCTTAGTGCCTCGCTCTTGTTGATTCTTTTTTGTGACTGAGGGGCTATCTCATCATGGTCGATCAATATCTCAACATCTCACTTTACGATAAAAGTCGTTCAACAAATATATCTCAACTAAACAGCGCAACAAATTAATAAGTACGTAGTAATAATTGACAAAGGGGCATGCTCAGTCTGACATTAATAATTCTATTGTACTACTTGCTTACCACATCATTTGCACCATTATCTGCACGACAAAGGGGTTATAAAAGGTGAACGGGAATTTTACAAAAAAAAAACACCATATAGTGGTTTGTCGTATTTTGGTCGTCCAATATTTTAAACCATTTTAAAAATTTAACTTTTGAAGCCACATCGTCAACCGAGAATGCAAGTGTACTATTTCCTAAAGTGTTAAATTTGAAATATTTGGTATTTAAGTCTATATAGAATGCACTTGGTCCACCTGTGGTTAAATTGAGACTACTATATAATTACTTAAGAGGATACTAACTCGAGTTGTCATCTAGTAACATTGGTTTTATACACAAGGTCAAACTTCAATGCTCTTTTACACAAAAGGGGAAAATTGGACATAGAACACATTCTCGAGTGACGACATTAGTACAATATTTTAACGATTTGTCAAAGTTTTCACAATTTCCAGGGGAATAGTTTTCAATTAAATTATACGGTGAGAACTTGTTCAATTCGCCTTTGATGATTCACATAATCTTTTCACCACTGAATAAAAATAAACTACATAACTACCCACCATCATAGCTGAAAGTTTGTAAATATGTGCAATTGATCTATTTTTGGGTCATATGTTTGTATATAAAAAAGGAGGTTTTATTGCTGTCTTCATATTCACACGAATATGGTGGGACTGGGGTAGTTAGAACGGAGAGGAAGTTATACTCTCATTTTCATAGATTAAAATGGGAAAACCATTTAAGGAAAACCACCTCAGTACACCAGGTTTGGATATAAACCTTGATATCTCCGTCCCCTTCATTCTAGATCAGGCGAGACGGACACTTTTGTACGTGTAAATAAATTAGTTTTTTTCAAAAAATATATCCTTTAGTACATTAAAAAATATAAGGCATTTTAAAAACTCAGTCGTTTTTAATATTATTTAAGTATACAAAATAAACACTAAATAATTAAATAATAACGTGGAAAACTCCCAGAAATACCAACATAGCTTGAATTTAAAAATAATCGTACCAACCTGATATTTTGTAAAATTTATGTTCCGATTTAAAAAAAACATGAGCCTTTACAAAGTGTCCATGAATGAGAGTAGACACATGATCAAACTTTCACAACATATTGGACACAAAAAGGAAAGGAATTAGGCCTTTAAATACGGTTGCAAGTGGAAAAATAAATAATGTGATATAAATATGATGGTTGTGCTGGGATATGCTACATCACGGTAGGTTAATTTAGGGCTAGGGTAGTGTTAGGCTAGGTTTGCATAAATGAAAGGAATAATTTTTTTTTATCCTTAGTCCATACGTCCTATCTCAATTGGTTTAAAAAAATACCTCCCATTTATTTAATAATACTGCGCCAAACGTCCTGTATAGATTGGTACAAACGGGTCGCTTTTCCGGAAGAATGTGCCAAACGTCCTACGGCCATATGAAGAGCGTGGTACTTGTCTGTGGAGATGAGAGAGAGAGAGAGATCGCCGCAACGATAAAGCCGGCATCACAAACTCCACAGACAGAAACCCTAACCTAAACCCATCACAATACTCCGATACCAGGGACTTTATTCGCTTGCCACGAGTTGGGGATGATTCACGCTTTCTCTCAGTGGCGGCTCGTGGATTTCTGCCAAGAGGGTACTAGGTTCGAAGGTCTTGTATTAGTAAACAATCTTCTCCCATCTATTTGACAAATCACACATTTTCCCACGGTAATAAAGTGGGCGAGTGTTTTTGGATCGGCTTTAAATGGCAGGATTGATGCTAAGTAAGAGGAAATGATTTACCAGTAAATACTGATCAAGTCTTTTTTACCCTTAGGAACAACCCACAAGCTGCCACAACATTTTCACTCGTTTATTTTATCTGCTTTACGCGAATATATAAAGGACTGGTTGATAGGGTATTGGAACTTGCAAACCTGACTCTAGCTTAGGAAAGGGTGTGGAGTAGAAGGTTCAAATCCTGAATATATGTATTGAGGTATTTTTACCTCCACGCAAATGCACGATAATTTCATATTTTTCCCACCAGGATGGGCAGTACGATAGAGTGCACAAAATAAACGTTCATCAAGAGTGTTGTTAGATAACTTTGCTAGGGAACGTTATTATTAATTTGGGCAACTGTGCAAAAACGGCTTTAGATATTTCATTTGTTGGTAGAATATAGTCTAGATACATTCTTATAGATACAAGTACCTTTCTTGGAGGCGTGGAAACTATCATCTTTGGGCACGTACTGGATATCGTAGATGAGACTGGTCCTAGGCAGTAGGTATTTATCCTTGTTGATACGGTACACCGCGTACTTAAAGGCCAGTTCCGTGCTGCTGTCTTTCTGATCCTCTGTGAAGATGGCGCCTGTAACAGGATATCACTACAGTTAGTCCTGAGCCAAAACCGAGTACTAAGACCAGTTTTATGCTGCTGTTTTTCTGTTCCTTGATGAAAATAGTGCATATAACATGATATTACTACATTTACTGTGGATTCACGCTTTCACCGAAAAACTAAACTAGAAACTTAATCACGTGACGAGAATTTAAATAACTCCAGCTATACACTTTTTCACATCAGCAGTTTAGGAGACCCAATCAGATTTCAAAACCAACCGAATTAATCAATACGCATATGTCTAAACCGATTGACTCACCTACAAAGCCTACAAAGTGAGATACAAGCCGACAACTGCATTTATTGTTGTGAAATGATTTGAGATAACTTTTTAAAAGAGAAGGGTTTATGTCATTCTTGCTCTTTTATTTATTTGTTTCACGACAAAATATAATAATTTTTAAATACTGTGATATACTATAAAATCAAATGTTGGCAGGCCTAACCCACATAAGTAATTGCATAGTTTTAAGCTAGGTACACACGACAAAACTTGTACAATAACTTGGTCACATCGATTGCATACAAGTTTTACCTCAATACTGTTCACATGGAATATACGATTGCGTATAATATTATAGTTTATTTGCTTTTGGTAGAATAATAACATATAATATATAAAACATTAGTAAATATTTTAGAAATTTTCATTTATATTTATTATAATGGTCTGCAAATATATATTTAAATTGTAACAGTTTTTATTAATAATTTGATGCATATTAAATACGTTATCAACATATTCAATTAGTTCACGTCTATCAGATAGGGCTATATGTTGTTAACAAACCAAAAGTTGTACAGTAAAAATGGCATGAATACGTGTGATATTTCCTGAAATTGAGTACAATAAGTTGCGCAAAGCAGATCTTGTACAATAGTTGGTGTTCACATCACGCCATCTTTAGGTTACTTATACCACTTACTGCACAATAAGTTGTGTAGTGTGTACCTGGCCTGGCTTGAGACAGTATGGTCCGACACGACACGACTCGCAGGTCAAAAGTGGTACGCAAGCAAAAAAAAACCAATTATAATAGTTTTAAACAAGTAACACTTTTAATGTTTTTAAACTATGAAGAAACTGTATGCTTGTTTATAAACTCATTGGTACCCATTTATATGTTGGTTGGTATTCATTCATATTCCGATTTACATTATTTAATCATGTAGACCGTAGTTGGTCCTTTTCCCATTACTTATTAAAAATCTCTTTAACAGAGACGGGCTGGAAGTAAACAACACGAAATCGTAGAGATCTAACACTCATTCCAAAATCTGTGAATAGTAAACACTCCCATAGCTTACTAAATAAACTGGCTTTATTTTTTTTGTAGTAATCTAAATAAAAAATCTACAAAACTAAAATTATTATTTATGGTAAAAATATGAATTGATATGATTGTTCTTTCAGCTGGTGAAGTTTCTTTTATATGTCAGTATTGTTTCTACTAAAACTAAAGTTAAATCTGAAAATTAATTTTTATATACTTGAAAATGTTTTAACTTTAAAAGGCTAACATAAATAAAAATATAATTAAAAGATTAAAGGTAGCCTACAGTAGTAAGTCACGGTGAACAAACACGAAAATAAGATATTGTAACACGGTTGTCGATTTTCTAGCGAAACGAATTGAGAACAAAGTGTAGGGGACAGTTTAACGTTAAATAGACTAACAGTAAAATAAATATCAGACCAAAAAAAAGCTACCAAGACATTTAAAAAAATAGAGATAAAATAAAGATAGTCTTTAGGGTTGGGGATATATCCAATATGTTAACTTAAGAATGAGAACAAGCAATATAGAAAAACTTGGAGAGGGGGGAATCACATGATATTGTTTTGAGAGAGAAACTATCAATTTTTACTGTTTTATTTTTATACTTATTTCTGAGAAATGTTAATCTTACTAATACAGATTCATGTCAACGCTTTCTTTTAGCTATGATTTTTTTTCTTTACGTCTAGTAACCATTAAAGTTAAGTGTATAAGCCGCTATTATTGTGCGAGAGCACGTTTCACCATGTCTTGTAGTCGACATTGATAGATAATTTATGGATATTTGGGGCCCTTTTTTAAATATTTTTTTAAAAATGTTTGTGCTTCATTAACTTTTACTAAACTATGTATCCTTCTCTTACCCTGTAAGGTAGCAGCAACCTTACACGGCACTATTCCACTACGATATTTATTAAGCTAGTGGAATCCGTCGACGTTAGACTGCCATCTTTCAGGGTAAACGGAGTGAATACGGAAAAAAAAAGTTTATTTTTACAATTCTAAGCTTATTTATTCTATTCCTAGAAGACTAACCATTTAAAAAAAAAGTTGAGTTCATAAAATAAAAAAAATAAAAATAAAACATCGCCTTTCATACACTTGTTCTGCTACTGCGGAAAGACTTTGATACCGTAAAAGGGATATTTCGGGTGGCAAGAACCCTCTCGCTGAGCTATACAGTGGTTTGAGACTATTCTTTAGCATCGAGTGTCACTACCCTTTCGGGATAGACGCAAATCTAATAATTACGCTTATTTTCTAGGATAGGGAAGGTTGATTTTAGTTCAAGTGTAACCTCATTTACGTGGAGGAATAGTGGAAAACAATCAAGGACAAACACCCCCATTACACCCAACCGGAACTAGAACACCAATCTCCCTGTGCTAGTCAGTCTAGTATATTGCGAGTGTGACACCTCACCCCATGTGCCCACCGAAATGTGTCATTTATCAACCAACTCTCCAAGAGAGCACTGGAGCAATGTTGGGTGCTTCACAGAATATTTACAAGTCGAAAGATCTCCTTGAACACGATGGCCTGTGTTGAGTAAAGACACACACACGGCTCGTGAACTGCTACGAGTCTTACAAGCTGACGTACGAGGCTGCAACAGAAGCATCAACTCTTCCCAGATGTAATCACCCTTGACGAACTTTATGAAGTATTTCCCTAGAGGCGTTTAATCCTCCGACATTATTCGACTCGACGATCAAAGGGACCATGAAACCAAAGAGCGTCGCTTCGCTTGAAAAATTGATCGCGTCGTGCCAAGATTACAAAAAAAACCAACTTTTTATCACTTAAGAGTCTCTTTCTCATAGGATTGAAACGGAAAAAAGAAATTTGAAATGCAACAAATATTTCAGCAATCTCTGAGATATTTAAAATAGACTTCAAAGACACGCTTATTACTCAATTGAGAACACCATCTTTTCTATACACACTAAATTGTGCATAAAAAACAACAATTTGATTGCAGTAGAGGAAAAATAAGTCCGCCATTATCTAGTAAATATTTATAAATATTATGTTTACTCCAAACATTTGTATTACTAGGACATAGCAAGTAGATCTATAATGTAAAATTTCGTTTAGTATTCAACTATCAAACATAATATAACATTATTTTTTGTTGAGAGCTCAAATATAAATTGAAGTAGCCTAATATCTAATTATTTGTAATCTGCTTCTGTGATCGCATGATCTAAGGTGCCACCCCTCACCGTAAACTACACTGCTGAATACAGGTAGATGGTTTGAATTCCGGTCTGATGTACTGAGGGTGATTTTTCTTAAATTGTTTTTCATTCCCCCTCAACGCAAATGCAGGCACACTTCCACTAAATTCAACCTCCCTCGTCCTTAAATCATTGGCTTAGTTAGTTAACATGCGTTTAATCTTAACAGCTAATAAAATGCGGGGCTAGGGACAAAATATTACCCGATGCCTCAGTTCAATCTGTAGCGTGTCTGCCTACTGAGTTAAGGGTCTCGGGTTCGATTCCTGACATGGCCGAAAAATGTATCATTGGTGAAATGGTGGTATCCCCTTCCAAATCGGTGAGTTTAACGGCCGGAGAGCTGGGTGTTGTGTCTGTTCTAGATTTAACGACGTCGCCTACTTGGAGATCTCGAAGCCATTTTGCGAAGCGGGTTGCATCTTAACTTGACGCACCTAAGTAGTCTAAGCGCTATCACACTTATACACCAATGTACAAAATAGAAAGAGAGGGAAGACAATGAGAAGCTCAACCTGAGATGGCGCTTGTCTAGGTGCTGATAACCCTTCCCCTATTCCTCTGACGAGTTTACACAATCACTTTAATATTTGCGCCTTGAAAACTTTGACTTGCTTAATAATATTACCTTTTCTTGTTTCCTACTCTAGATAGACCTATGCTACCACGGACTTTTTATTCTACATCCTGGCAGGAAGATTCCTATAAGCCATTATAGTAACTAAGTAAAATAACCTAAGTTGTAGATGATTTATAAAGAAAACATCTAAAAAAACTACTTAGAGATAAAAATAATAATTTTTGACACTAAAGGACTATTTTTAGAATTATTTAAGAATTTATAGTTTTTGTTTCGACATTATATCTTTAAAATTCCCTGAGTAGAACGTAAATTCACTAACATGGTAAATTCTATCTTAACCTTCCGTAACTTCCCAGATAGGCAACATCCTTAAGTTAGTTTATTAGTCGTTTGCTGATATAATCAATCGGTTCAGAAAGTACATGTTAAATATCTCAAATAATCATTTTAAACAACACCACTTTTATTTTGTTATTAATTAGCTTGAAGTGTGTATCATACTCAATGTTATTAATTTTATATCCCGATCATGCACAATAGGAGTGATTCTCCTAACCTCTCTTCAATATAATAGCATTGAATTTTCTCAAACTACCCTTACACACCCTACCACTTTGATTAAAACGCTAATAATAACCCCTGTGCTAAACGTGCTAGTACAATCATTTCAATTTTTCTAATTTTAGTTTAACAAAATTCAATCCCTCTTATGTGGGAAACAACCGATTGAAACCAAACCCTACCGGTAATTTTACTTGTCAACGTACCACTCAGCTGATTACTACTGGGATAATTCACAAATTAGATCCGGCATTGTCAGGTCGGTCGGTCGTGTCAACCGGACAAGATAGCAATCGTACCGACCGCAGGAAGGGGTTCCTGTCCTGCGCTGGCGAAATATGGTGCAGTTGACTGAGTTTAAATAAGCTTAGTGCGTAACACGTAAATCTGTTAACCCTGTGACCACAGGATGGATGGGATTGTATTCAGACCACATAGCACCATCATATCATACTGTTTACAAGTACATTTCAATCCAGTCCGTGATTCAATCAAGATTCAACCGTGTCGACTTCTTAGGGGGGAGCCCGCATCGTTGGACAAATTGATTAAATCTCAAGTTCATCTGGTCTGGTTTGTCGGTGATGGGGAGGTCGTGGCTTGAGTCCCGGCCGGGTGAATTGAAGCATTAAAAAAAATAGATTCCACTCTTTCTCCACCATACGTTTACTTGAAATTCCACCTTCATTTTCCCCTACACATTAAGTTTAAATATGCGGTTAACTCGAAAGGGTAGTATAAAGTTCGGTTCACAGAAACAAAACAAAAACACGAAATCTGAATTTCATTTAAATATCGCAAATGGAGCACACTAACTGTGTAGATAAGTTATCAACTTATTGGGTGATTGTGGGGGGACAAGTTTATAGCCTACATTGACACATTTTCAAAAATAAGTAGAGTCCACTCGAATCATAACAATATTACTAGTGGATTTACTTATAATGCTGCACACCAAATAATATAAGTTATATTTTTTTTACAATGACCTTAAAATTTCTTGAATATCTGTCAAGGGTGTTCTGGAATTTAATGATAGCTTTTCCTCTTAATTAAAGAAGTTTCACATATAATACCGCTATGCTCATGATGGATATTCAGGAACTGTTGATATCAACATGTGAATAAAGTTAAACTCTATGTTTGTACTGGAGCAAAATTTTATTGATTTTAGCAAAAAAAAAAAGTTTTGCCATAAAGACTGTAAAAAACACTGGCCTTTTCTTGAGTCTCCTTCCATACCACCTCAAAGGAGACATTAATTTTTAAGGTAAAAAAAATAAAAACTGATTTGTATTTATTATTATTATTATTATTATTATTAGCACCGCGTCTTACTACCCGTTCGGGTTATACACACTTACGCTAATGTGTAATGGTAGGGTGATTGTGAAATGAAATGGAGGACCTACAGTTTAACGTGGGATCCGAACCACGGTGGAGGCCTGGCATTCCTCACATTCACAAGTTGTGATTAATACACGTCTTGTCAAAGGTGAAGGAAGGGTTTGGCAATCAGATAAATCTGTGCCGGGACCGAGGATTGAGCCCCGGACCACCAGCACAGAAGTCTGACACCTTACCTCTAGACCACCAGGTCACCATATTTGTATTTAACAAACAATCACTATAAAATCAACGTAATATGGTTTCCATAAAAAAATATAACCATTCATAATTATTTGCTTCTACATAGTTCTTTGTCGTCAAATCAACTGCATGATAATTTATTATTGTGTGTTCATGTGTCGAGTAAATAGGTCACATTAATCAATGATTTCTCGTCGAAACGTTCTCTAGCTAATGACGTTTAGTGTCCATACTACAGGACAGGACATGAATATAACTCGAATAAAATTCACCGTCAAATAGATCACACAGCAGTGGTGTCACTATTTGTTTTAATGAGGGTTGGAAAACCTCCTCCCTATTTTCAAAATCAATCTAAATCTAAGCCCCCCCTCCTTCCTTTAACCTCGATATAAGTCTTAGGCTAGGTGTATACTGCTATGTTTGACATATATCTGTTTCTGATTTTTCAAAGTAGATAAGACTTAGTTTTGGTTTTTTATTTAAAAAATGCACTCTTATTAACACCAAAGTTCGTTTGATATTTAGATCATTCTCTATGAAATTGAAAGACACTGAAAATTTTGTTTAGATCTGCTGTGGTGGTACATTTCCAGCATCAAACTCGGTGTAATTTTGGCCGCACCATTTCAAATAAAACAATAAACTTAATGTAATTTATCCTTAATAAAATTCATCTCCAGATTATTATTATTATTATTATTATTATTATTATTATTAGCACTGCGTCTTACTACCCGTTCGGGTTGTACGCACTTACGCTAATGTGTAATGGTAGGGTGATTGTGAGATGAAATGGAGGACCTACAGTTTAACGTGGAATCCGAACCACGGCGGAGGCCTGGCATTCCTCACATTCACAAGTTGTGATTAATACACGTCTTGTCAGAGGTGAAGGAAGGGTTTGGCAATCAGATACATCTGTGCCGGGACCAAAGATTGAACCGAGGACCCCCAGCACAGAAGTCTGACACCTTACCCTTAGACCACCAGGTCACCTCATCTCTAGATAATAAACGTCTTGGCTATTGGTTTCCGGGAATGTGTTTAGTTTGTTTTTTATCGTTATAGAATAGGTTATTCTTCCTCTAAACTCTCAGCTATCGCAGACTCGCACTCAGCACCCGGTGGTCATCGTCAAGCAGTCATCCACCTGGGAGTATACTGTCAGAATTACATGAATATAGGTGGCCTTGAACCCCAGCGATGTGGGGAATTAATGAAGTTATTTTGATATCGGTGGGCTATACAAAATAAATCAATTTGCTACAGGGAAAACCCAATTAAAATAACACGACACTTCATAGTGGGAATTTCATAAAAACTTGCTGACGATCGATGGGTTTGGAGGTGTTATCAAGATGGAGTCAAAGGTTTTGAATGGTAATACAAAATAAATTGAAACAATTTATTAATTTTGAACCATGGTAAAATAGCGCTAATAATGGGTGCCAACAAAAGTGAGAGATGACCAAATTCAATTTTAATCGATCTCATCATTAGTTAATTAATTCAATTGATATATATGTATTTTTAATAAATATTATCATATTAAGATAAATTTTGAGTGAAGATAGTGTATGAGGATATTTAAAATAGTCGATTCAATTGAAACATGTTAAATAAAAAGTTGAGAAAATCCAAGGGCTATTGTTTGAATTAAGTTATTGTAACTAAACCCTTCTGATCAAAGACGCCGTCTTATTCCAGATATTCAGTAAACAATCAGTCTAGGTTGAAGATAATAAAGATTTAATTTTAATTTTAACCATAAATATTAATAATAACCTGTTGCTTTGCGCTATTTGACCACAACACGTATTCAGCAAAGTTGTTGTCCAATAGTGCAAAGTAATATGTTATGAAAGATTTTATTTTAAATATAAATAACTTCAATATTCCATCACTCTTTATTAAACGTATGGATATTATAAAAAATATCAGTTTAAGAACAACATTTTGACTTGTAACTATAAGTGGTTTAAATTTAGCCAAATATAAAAAGTGTATACTCTTATATTTCAACAAAATTTATTAAACACTTAGTTGGTTCTCATTTTGGAAATCGTTATCATATACTTTTTTTATCCCAGTTTAATATCCTTAAATAATGATATAACACTAAGGTAATATAAATGAGGACATATAAGATGCAGTCAATTGATTTATATGGTTAAAATGCATGCATACATTTCTTATGTTATTAAAACAATCGTATAGTAGGTGATAGTTTATAAAAAAAATATATTAGAAGTAATGTATGATTTCAGTCAAACTAATTATTTAATTTGTGGACATGGGATTAACGTTGTGTTTATAACACATAATAGGAAATCCAGAATAATAAAAAGATGCCCTATACTTCATACTTATGGAGGAATTTGTGCTGCTGTACTATTAGTGAGTTCTTGGCTTATTTAGTTTTGTTACCCATTTTCTTCACAGCGGCAAATTCAAATAGGACTTTAAATGTTAATATATTTCGCTATGATTTATTGATTTCTCCAGATTTATCTAAAAATGTTTTAAATATGTCAAATATATTTTATGTAAAAAATATCAATAATTATCTAGAAGGGAATTTTTATTTATTATTTGAAGATTGTCCACCATTTAAGTTTCTTTGATATTTTTTGATTTTAAAAATATTTCCGGGAGCAAGCAGAAATATAAAAATAGCTTTAGAACCACAATTATCTCTAAAATAAGAAACAAGTGATTTTTTTTTCCATTTGGATTAATACTATGCAAACAAATAGTGTTGTGAAAGTGCAAGAAAGTGATATATGTTTGGGCAAGTATAATAGGGGAAGTATTAGAAATAGGTAATCTAGCGGCCTGATAGGATGAACTACATATTGACCCGCCGTTATAGTTAAGGCGGCCGCCTCAGTCAGCGATAAAGTATCAATCATTGTCAGGATACATGGCTTAATATACACTGGTCTGTGTCGTTTCCTGGAACTACTCTATTCTGTCTGAGCTTATACTCCCTTTCGTTCTCTTTGTTGTGTCAATAAGAAAGAGGGGAAAGAAAACAACGAAACTTCTTTTCACAAGGTAGTTCTGCTAGTTCTCAAATATCTTTAAAAAAATCGTTGTGAGCCTATAAAAAAAATTACTGTATTTGCTAGAAAAAAGGGTAAATCTGGAACCTTTTTTTACTAAGCCTAGTCTCATATCTCTAATAATATGCTTAAAAAGTCGTTTAAAATGAGCTAATGTCAAATTTTCGCACGTTTTTTTCTATTATTAATACTATAACTATAGGGTTATTAATTAAAAATATCCCTGTTAGAATCTTTCGACTTTATTTTGGTGCGAGCCATATTTTGAAATAACGCGTCGTAGAATTAAATATTGCGTTAAAGCTGAAAGTTTTCGCAGCAATTTTTCTTTTACTAAGGTGGTCACCTTAAGTGAGGGAGTACTTAGGTCCTACAAACTGAGATAGGGGAATATTAAAATACTGTAACTTGAAATACAACCAGCACAGTGAACTCTCTATAATAAATCCATCAAGGAGGCAACTTGGTTAAATAATTTATTTTTACTCCTGGATAATTTATGGTGTACATTCTATCTGTGTAGCTGAGTTACGGCCTAATCTTGAAATCACTTAAGAGTTGCGGACCGGCTTTTTGAGAGACACGTACGAATTGTGGTACACTCACTTGATAAAGAGGTATGAGTTGCGTCCACTTAATTAGCAGTGTGTTTTCTATCATGCTGTCTTAAATTTCAGATAAAAACTATCATAGTCTCATGTCGACATCCCTCGTAATATCTAAACTCCCTCAGTTCCTCTCGTTCAATAGTTTTGTCAAGGCAAGGCTATGCTAGGTTAGGTTAGGTAAGTTTAGGTTAGATTTAAAAAAAATCAAAATGTGATATCAATAGTCTAACTTTATGAATATTCACAAATTAAGTTACTAACAACAATATAAGTCAACAACCCGGGCTGCAATTCGTACGTGGCTCTAAAAAAAAGTGGGGCCTCAATTCAACTGTCTCTTTAGAGGTAGACAACTCGTGCGGCCGCAACTCACCTGCAGCCCATTTTATAAAGTCTGCGCGAGATAATGGACAGCAAAGTTTACAAATTGTATTTTCATTAATGTATATGATTTATCTAGAAAGTCAATTATCAATCCTATAACAATATCGCACAGTTTTAATACAGAAGTTATTTCACTCGAATGAGCGGAAACAATTTCAATTGTTTTTAATGAATAAACGCTACAGCCCTCTTGAACTGTAAAGGAAACCATCAAAATACGAACACAGGCATTATCTAATTCCCATTAGTGCGAGAAACACGATAAGGGATTTGGAGAGGAAGGGTTCACTGCCCCTTTCCCCTCATTTCAGTCTCAATATTACCTCCCCTACATCCTCCTCGAGCTGCAGGGCTCTGTTGATTTTATATGTAAATTTGTTGTTGGCCTGGAAAAAGGGTATACCCTCCGACGAGAAAAGTTTATTCACTTTTGAAGATAATAAATAAGTAAAAACATAGAATACTTTTAAGAAAAATATTTCCATGGCACCTTTTTAACTATAGAGTTGAAAAAATTATATTTCTAAATTCATTTATATTGGCGTAAGAATAATGGCCGAAAACAGAACGGACAGAAAAAGAATGGTTTGAATCTCATTATAGTTTGAATTGCCTTAATTTATGATAGTACAACATAATAAGTGTTCTTAGGAATTCTTTTTAATATTTGGTAAGGAAAGAATAAATAATATTGTTTTAGGTTGTTGCCTCAAGAAAAATTGTCTTCGCCTTAAGCATTCAGAGAAAGTACATTTAGATAGTTATTTTCTGTAAGCCCTTAGCAAATTTCGTCAGATAATAATTAATATGTATTTATTTCGGCAGATAAATGGGCAAATCATCCTATTTTGAAAGCAATTTTGCATCCACTACTGGCTTGCTAGGCCTATCGGATTTTCATGAGAGTCCCAAAAGCCGTAACTTTTCAAAGTTCCGTCAGGGCCTTCACAGTTACCGAAGCGGTCACAGAGCACACATAGTCCCCACTCTATTTCACCCCCAACCCCCCACTTCGTGCCGCTGCCCGTCTCCCTCGACGTGGACAAGGGGTTGGAATGTTGGGCAAAATGTAATAGTAAAATTAATAGTAAATACATTTAAACATATGATATGTGATATTAATAGAAATAAATTAAAACGTGCATAAAGTTAAAAACATTCAAAAAATAGTTATTTTAAAACGTTACAATTTCGGAAACGAGATGATTGAAATTTATGATTTTTGTATTTTCATTCCTGTCTTTGATTAGGCCTCTTTATCTCCTCCACCAAACAAAAAGGAAGAAAGGTAGAAATTTAAATATGAGAAATTAAAACTTTAATTAGTAATTTTCAAATACTATAATAATTATATCATTTTCAATTTTCAAATACATATTTTTATAATATATGTAAATTTATGCAAAGTTTTCATTTAAATATTTTCAATATTACATAACTTATTTGGAATTTTATTTGTTACTAAAGTAATTATTAATTTATTTGTAAAGACTTTTTTTACAGGCCTACATAATTTATCTAAATGTACTCCTTAAATACCTAATGTGAAGACAATTTTTGTCATACAACTAACTAGAAAATATAACTTTAACTTACAATTTGATTTATCATCAAAATAATTTTAATAATACAGAGGTTCAAAGCTGTTTTAGTGTGTGTAGCCCTAATCAGTGATTATGGAGTTTAAGGCGTCCGTTTCGCAAGAGATTGGATTGATTAAGAGCAGAATTTATAGTTTTTAATCTCGGCCCGGTGCAATGGGGATGGGTGGAATCCAAATGTGATTTATCACTGCGGTATTACAATCTTCTCTGCATGCAAATGGCTGTGCATTATTTAAAACCACCTTACTCATCTTTACTCTTTAAACTAAGCCGTCAATAACAATGATGTTACACAGTATTTTTTTTAGGTTCCTTAAGAATGTCCAATTTACTTTTTTTAATATTAGTATTTAGCACCGCGTCTTACTATCCGTTTGGTTTATACGCTTAAGTACTAATTACGCTAATGGATTAGTAATTGGGAGGGTTGAATTTAGAGGAAGTGAACCCGCATTTGCGTGGAGGGAGAGTGGAAAACCATTTAGGAAAAACTACCCCCAGTTCACCCGACCGAGATTCGAACCTCGATCTCCCCGTCCTCGGCGGTAGAGCTCAACACGACTAGCGCGTTAGCCAACTACGCCACCAAGTTGGGTTACTTTTTTTTTTAATTCAAAGTGAAACTAATAATTTCCACGTCCTTAAAACTAGTTTTAAAAAACTATTCCATGCCCGCCAACAATATTTTTGACAAAATGAGTTGGGTACGTTTTACTATTAGTATGTGACTTGTGGTGTGAATTAATACAAAACTGTTTGGTGCAAAGGAGGAAAGAGGAAAAGATATCTTGCAAATAGAATCAGTCTACTTCCTGTGACGAGGGTCGGACACGGTTACACTACTGAATTGGTTGGTCCACAGAATGGTTTAAGCCAACAAAATGAGGTGGGTGAGGATTTAAGGGAAAGTGAAAAGGTTTCAAACATCCCATTTCCCCCCTTAGGTATGGAAGAAGTTTAGATCTAATGAGAAGTTACTTTCANTTTTTTTTTTGGGGGGGGGGGGAGAAAGGGGAAAGCTTGGTTAATGCAGAATGAAGTTTTATGTAAATTTTTCTCAAAATAATTTTGTGTTATAAAAGTTCATGGAGTGTATTTAATTAATTATATAATTACCCATTTATATATCATAGAACCACACGGACTTGATGGCTGGTCCACCGACAAATTTACTCATCAATATTTTAAGATGTTTTAGCAAAAGTTAGTAGGCCTACCCATAATTTGTCATTCAAATAGTCTAAATGTTTGAAAGGTTAATTCCGAATTTAGTAAAACCTATGCATTTAAAACTACTTTTTAAGAATTATATTTACAGTTTTCTAAATTAAATCGCTAGTAATTAATTGGTCATATTTGAACTAATGTATGCATATTACACAACACATCTTTATGAATCATATTTTATTATTCAAATATTTAATCGTAATATTTTGTTTGAAATCGGTAAAATTTGTCCTGTAAGGCCGATGTTTCATTTAACTGTTTTCATTCAACGTAGGAAAAATCCATTAGGTACTATTAAAATTAAGTCTTTCTTTCTAAACTATTTAAATAATTTGTTTTTCATATCTAGTACAATACATTAAATTAAATTTCATTATTTCTGTGTGGTATTGTCTTATGGTTTCATCTAGAGTCCCTCATCTTTATACTCTACCATGTATTGGTTATAAAATGTAAAATCATGGTAAAAATCTTTATTTTTAGTACAAAAATGAATTTATTGTGCTTATATTGGTGACTGGACTCGAAATTTTTGTGAACTTTGAATAACTTGAAAATACCAATACCGATTTTGTTCAAAATAGATATCGGGGGATTATTTTATATAAAAATAAATAATGTGCCTTAGTTTCTCTAAAATAAATTAATTTAAGTGTAGTTCATGTACGATAAATTATAGAAATTATGAAGTTTTTTGAAATTAGTTATTTTTACAAATGACAAATAATTTTAGGGTGCTTTTTTTTTATTTCTAAGAACTTGAAATTTATTTGAAAAATTTTCAACAATTATTTTAAACTCTCTAACTAAAGAGCTTTTATTTTGGTTACTAAGTTGATGTTTTTGTTTTTAAGGGTAACCCTTTAAGGGTAGTTAACTAAATAACCATTTTTGAAAAAAATTTCTTCGAAGCTATAATATACAACATGAGAAAGTTAGTGCGATTAAGTCGTAACATTTATTCTTGTTTAATATTGTGTAGTTAGTATTTTTATATATGGGGGCATGAAAGGTACTTCCCAATTTCCTTGTTATAAGCAAATGGTTCTATTTAAGTTTAAAGAGCTAGAAAGTTGGTCGGTACGGAGTTGGATACCATTAATTCTCCAGAAAATATACCCTTCAGGACAGCCCAAAAAGGAATACACAAGTATACCCCATACTTACGACATGTTAAGTTCCAGACCTCTGTCGTAACTCGAAAATCGTTAAACTTAAAAGCAATTAATTTTTTTCACTTAGTGAAGCATGCACTGCACTGCAATCGCCATACACGGACCTAAATATTGTAAATAAAAATTTCTTTATATAAAATAATTATATAGGTCTTATATTTCGAAAAAAGGGTGCGCATACGAATTACTGTACACTGATGGGAGTGGTAAAGTAATGTCGAAATGGTGTTGTAACTACGAAGCAAGCGCCCTAAGTTCGTGGCATGGTGTCAATTGAAAAGCGTCGTAAGTTGGGGTATGCCAGTGTATGTATACCAACAATAAAATACACTGGTTGGGAAATAAATGTATTAATGTAAATACATTAGCGAAAGTACATGAATTCTATATAACGTTAGCGATTCTATTTAAGACGTCACGTATCAACCCCTGTTTGGCCTGCTACCTTCAGGATGTTCGATTCTCGTGCGGCCAGTAGGTGATTTATCAGAAAATATTTTAACATTTGGGAGGCATTTATATAATCAGACATTAGGGACCTAACAAGATTCCATTTAACGGCCGATCAACCAGGAAATCACATAGGTACTCGATTACGATCGCACCAGAAAATGCACCGAGGTTCGGTCTAGTGCAGTCTTAACATGACAACAGAGCAAAATTGATAAGGAAATATGGACTAACTACTAAAGAATCGTTTAAAAAAATCAACCAGAAATTTCATATTTATCTCGTGCCAAATTAACAGTTTGTCACTTTCAAGTGTTTTACTTTTCTACGTACTTATTTGCATAAAATTGTTTTCAAATGCTGCAAAAATGATAGAACTACACAAAGGCTCTGGCGTTGATTTAGGACATGTAATTAAGTCCGGCAATGAATTTTCGAGTTATTAATGCCATAGAGTAAAGAAAAAATCACAACAGCTTTATTATTGGTACACGCCATTTATATTTTAAATTGAGTTGTTCTATTTAAAATTAAAATAATGTTAATTGTCAATACACATACTTTATATTCCATTAACTTATATGTTTGAATTTCGAATCCGTATGCATTTGAGTGTATGTATTATTAAATTATATATTTCAAGATATAATTTAAATATCGAACTCTGTATAATACATCATTTGCCAAGTCTTGATTCAAATCTGAACATGGCAGTTTTATACAATACCACCCTAAAAAAATTGATATATTAATTTCGAGAGATGCCGTATTTTATGACCTTTATTTATTATCAATACATTCAGTAAAGCTCTCATGTGAAAACAAAGGTCAATATTTTTTATCAATGAAACAACGGAAAACATAAAGTCCGTTTTTTGTATGATGAGTTTGTTTACGACCTTTGTTCACTTCAGTTATTGTCTGTCTGCAAGGCTCGTATATTAGAAGGTTCTATCATTCGTGGCATTTTGGTTTGGTATGTTCAACACTCCGATCAGTGAAGGCTCTTCATCCTGCATAGGTGAAATATGTGGGCCAGGAAACGCTCTTTCTCCCTTGTAGTGGATATAAATGGACCAAGGAACCATTTTTATCCACTCTAGATTAGTTATTTTGGTAGATTCTCCCTTATTTGCGAGATATATAAAGGCAACGTTCGTTTTACCTTGTAGGTAGGTAGCTATATAGACCAGGGAACAATTTTTCTCACTAATATGCAGCCTAATATACTATGGAATGCTCCCTTGTATTATTATTAGCACCGCGTCTTACTACCCGTTAGGGTTATACGCACTTACGCTAAAATGGAGGCCCTACAGTTTAACGGGGGATCCGAACCACGGTGTAGGCCTGGAATTCCACACATTCACAAGTTGTGATTAATACACATCTTGTCAGAGGTGAAGGAAGGGTTTGGCAATCAGATAAATCTGTGCCGGTACCGAGGATTGAACCCCGGACCCCTAGCACAGAAGTCTGACACCTTACCCCTAGACCACCAGGTCACCATCTATATATACATAGACCAGAAGTTATTTGTTCTCTGTTGGCGAGATTTATAATATACCTATCAAAGCTTATTCATTTGATAAATAAGCTATAAAGAATAGTAAGCGGTTGCTCCCCTTGTAAATAAGCTATAGCGATAGCAATTCAAAATTGTAAATAAGCTATAGCAATAAAAATGCAAAATACCACCCTTCCCTTAATTATTTTTGAAATCTTTGGCAGATTTTGCGCAGTTGAAAATTAGGCTTTAAACGCAAAGTTACGGTCACTGTGAAGTTAATATAGTTATTTATTTATTAGAAATCATAATCATGCTAAAAAAAGGCTTGTAGTGCTATAAATTGTGTATTAAAAGGCATAATAGTGGTTCTATAAATAATTATATTTTAGCTTAATTAATCCAACGAAAAATATAGTTATATTCATTAAATTTAAAAATGACACCTGGTTAAGGGAATCAAACCTTTGGTTAGTACGCCAATTCTCTAACCACTGAGCTATCTAAGAGTCTTCCCGTGCCCAGGGCCATTTTTCACCCATATTTTAAGATAGTCTGTTATGAACGTGCATAAATCGTCAATTAAGATAACTAGCTATCAGATAACGCATCCGCCTTCGACTCGGAAGGGTTTTATGCCGCCAATAGTAGAATGATAACTGTACGAATGGGCGTATCATGATGGATAAAAGCAATTCAAAGAATATTATATTTAGAGGTAACCATAGCCGTAACTAACAAAAATAATAGCTAATCTAAAAATAAATATGAAAAGTAAAACATGAAAGGTTATGGCATGGGCCTAGCCATCCCTAATGCAATATTAAGAAAACCACTAAACAAAGAGATAGACAAACTTATCAAAAGATTAAGGCTAAAATGCCTCTCACACATAATAAAGTAATAAGTCTTGCCTCTTAATGGGTCTCAGGTCTCTAAAATATAATTAGGGTGACCTGGTGGTCTACGGGTAAGGTGTCAGACTTCTGTGCTGAGGGTCCGGGGTTCAATCCTCGGTACCGGCACAGATTTATCTGATTGCCAAACCCTTCCTTCACCTCTGACAAGATGTGTATTAATCACAACTTGTGAATGTGTGGAATTCCAGGCCTCCACCGTGGTTCGGATCCCACGTTAAACTGTAGGTCCTCCATTTCATATCACAATCACCCTACCATTACACATTAGCGTAAGTGCGTATAACCCGAACGGGTAGTAAGACGCGGTGTTGCTAATAATAATAATAATAATAATAATAATAATAATAATAATAAAATATAATTATACACCTAATCCACCATAATAATAGCCAGTTACTCCATCCAGCTGATAAAACCTCTAAGGCCGTAAGAATTAGGAAGCTGAAATTTTTAAATAAGGTAATTTCTAGCCCAAATGGTTGCAGGAATACGTGGGCCCTATATATATATTTTTTTTTTGGAACATGGGATTTACTAAAAAACGAAATGGTATATAAAATAAAATGCTGTTTATAATTAAATCTCACTTTTTTGGAGTAAATATTTTATCTACTAGGCAGGTTTTGATTGAAATGCGTCTGCGAGGTTTTTAGGCTCACTAAAAAATTATTCCCATTCGTAATAATTGTCCAAAAAATACCAATGAGACACATTACACGACCAGAAATGAAGCGATTGATTTACAAACGGATAATATGCTAGTAAGCTATAGTTGACGTTACGGATAAATTATAATTTACATTGAAATGGAGTTTGAGGAAAATTTACGAGTTGCAGAACAGTTGATCGCTTAAAGAGTGTAATGCAAATGAGTTAAAATGGGATCTACTTCCTAGTTTCACAGCAGAACAGCCTTAACCTTTAATTTAATAACCTTTTCCATCCATGCATCTGATATTTCGACACCTCCTGTTTTTAATGTCCTGGAGAAAATATGACAATAGTTTAAAGTAAGCATGTAAAAGGTAATTTTTTTCACAAATAGATAATTAGTGAATATCAATCATGTGACACATGGGAGAGAAAAGGAGGAGTAAATTGTGTCTATTCTAGATTTAGTTTAGTTCATAAGCTTTTTGGCTCAATAATCATTCGGTTCAGCTTAAATAAAATAAAAAAGCGTAATAGAAAAAAAAAGTTAGTTTACTTGAGTTGTATTTTCCTAGACTAAGTCAAGTCATTGCACCCTGACCTGATGGATGGTTTCTGCATACCTGGTGACCTAATCTATTCTCCTGCTGACTGAAGCCCGTCACGCAAGTACAGACGGAACTGAAGTCTCTTGAAAGGCTTCAACCCCAAGACAAACACCTCTTTACCCTATCGCCGCGACACAGGGGCGAGACTTGGAGTGTTGCTAAATTACATACAGTTTGTATAGCTTCCAAAATGTTCTTGAGATTAATTGTTCTCACCACTCGGCAGCATAACTGACATGCATTTCACCCGCATCGGTAGATCTGACTACGAGTGTCTTTTAGCGTCTCTATTCTTGTTTTGTATTCGAGAGATCAGAGGCGTTGAGGCTCGAATCCCGGATGGGTGTACTTAAGGGTGTTTTTCTAAGTACTTTATTTATAGTCTAGTTTAAGGAGTCAAGCATTCTCTAAAGTATATAAATAACAAGCATTTTCAGGTTGAATGGGGGATTGGATGACCTCCGAATGTCAACTATATATCCCACTATCCTTTCATACTCCCCCTACATGAAAATGAGGATACGTAATATTTAAATTCTTCCTTCTCTATGACTACTTCGGTGGGCGCATAATCTAAGGCATCATTCTCGCGCTAAACTTTACTGCTAATGACAGGGTGATTGGTGCTTGAATCCTGGTCGGGTGTATGGAGGTTGGGGTTTCCAAAATAGTTTCTACTCTCCCTTCACGCAAATGAGAGTACACTTCCTCTAAAATCAACCTTCATAATTCTCAACTCATCGGCATTATTAAAATATGTGCCTATAACCCGAACAATTAGTAAGACGCGGTGCTAAAAAAAACCTTGATCCTGGTAGTGTAAATATGTGAATGGAACGTACGTGTATTAAGAGACGTGATGCACAAACACTAACATGGATTTAAGGGCCACCGNGCGCGCACTTGACTGCAGCGACCAGCTGGCCGCGGTGACCAATGGGAGGAAGGGTGGCGCGCAGCAGACCAGCCGGCCGCGGTGACCAATGGGAGGAAGGGGCGCGCAGCCGATCAGCCGGGCGTGGTGACCAATGGGAGGAAGGGGGTGCGCAGGCGATCAGCCGGCCGCGGTGAACAATGGGAGGAAGGCGGTTCGCAACCGATCAGCCGGCCGTGGTGACCAATGGGAGGAAGGCGGCGCGCAGCCGATCAGCCGGCCGCGGTGACCAATAGGAGGAAGGCGGCGCGCAGCAGACCAGCCGGCGACCAATACCTAGCATTAGAGTACATAGCAGGTAGCGCACTGGCAGTTGAAGCAAGAGGTACCAGTCATCTCAAGACATCACACGTGATCAATTTGTCAGTGTTGTTTGTGCAGTGAGCGTGGTTTCCCGAACATAAAATAATATATTTTTTTCTTTTGATTATGGAAAAAGGCCATAAGGTTGATACTGAACTCTTAATTATTATGGGTGTTGAAAACCGTCCAGCCATTTGGAACTTAACTAGTGAAGACTATTGTAACATAAATGTTAAAAGAAAGTGCTGAGAGGAGTTAGTCAAATTGTTTGGTGGTGCAGAACTGAACTATTATCAAGTATCACAATGCTGCTACTGGCTACTGGTTAAATTTCTGACTGAGAGATGGAGAAACATAGGAAAGATGGCTAGACGTGAGTGGTCTGGTCTCTTCCTTGGTAGTGGAGCAAGTCGCAGGTCACGGTGGCTGGTCGCCCAGTACGTGGCGGCCCTAAATCTTTCGATTAGAGCTTATAAGCTGGTAGTGGAAGATATACGGCTTGAATAAAAAACTGGCCATAGGCTGGAAATAGTAATGGATGTTAAGTAAAGATCAGAGCTTATAGATCGTCAAATGGGAACCGATTGTCTAGAACAATTCACAGGACTCTTGACAACACCACTCGCTGTGCTGCCACGGACGTGTATGTGCTCCTACACATCTTTCCACATACTGAAACGTGTTCGACTACATACAACACCGTGTTGGTGGTCAAGCTTTCTAAAGCTTTGTTGGCCGAAGAATTAGGAGGTGGTTTTCAGATGTAATTTTCAATTTGGTTCTCCCATCCTTGTGGTTACCTGGGTCCGGATATTGGCAGTGGCGCAGGAACTAGGGGGTACGGGGGTAAATTTTACCCCCCCAAAAAATTAAGGGGGGTAAAAAGTATAATTTTTACCCCCCAAAATAATATAGTAAAACTTATAGATAATGTAAACATCTTATTGAGGCAAGATACAATGTTCACACTATGTTAACATAATAAAAATAAAATGTGCTTGGAGCATACACTGAAGAGATTTTGAAAACTCTGATAGTGATACCAGCTACATCAGCTACTGGAGAAAGAAGTTTTTCAAGCTTGGATGCATTAAAAACTATCTTCGCTTCACGATGAGGCCATGTAGACTAAATCACCTGAGAGGCTCAACAAAATTGAAATTGCAAAACTGGTAAGTAGTTTTATAGCTTTTAACAAATATAGGGCAAAGGAGTTTAGAAATCTACTTTAATTTTCAGTGTTTCATAATTTTTATGTCGAGCTGCATCAGATAACATTTTTCTTAATATGTTTTGTGTGTATTAATTTTAATGTTTGGAATGACTAAAATAAATGAGAAAATGCACAGTAGGACCATTAAATAAGGTATCCCTCGCTATACGTGATATTACTTTACGCGTTTTCGCTATAACACGATTCAAAGGAATACAAAAATAGTGCGTGGTCAGCTGGAATTTTGCAATCATCCTGTGCAGTGGTGGGGTGACCTTGTGTACACACATTCCAGTGAAAGCATTGATCTTTACTGTACAGTTTGGTGTTAGGGGGGTGGTATTGACAACATTGGATATGCATGGGCAGAAGTTAAACAGTCCTGTATGAAGGGAGTTTGTAAAAATGTTTGGCCTGAAGTTTCTGATTCTCATGATTTTGATCCTGACCACGAGCTTTCCAATTCAAGACATGACATCGTTGACATAGCAAGATCTGTTGGATTTGAGGACATAGAATAGGCTAATGTGGATGAATTGCTCCTAGCCCACTCAACAGAATTCACCAATGAAGATCTTCTAGAAATGGAGAATGGCATAAAGAATGAAGAGGAAGAGCCTTTAAGTTGTTTAGCCTATCAAACAACTTTCAACAAAACAATTTGCTGATTTATTTAAGCACATTGACAGTGCAATTAGAATCATTGAATAGAATGACCCTAACATGGATAGAAGCACCAAAGCTGCCAGAGAGATCCAGGGTTCTTTGGCTTGTTACAAATAACTCTATAGAGAGAGGGAAAATGCTGCCCGTCAGTTGAGTCTTACCATTTCATCAAAGAAATTTAAAATCATCATTCTAAAGACCCAGGGCCTTCACAACAGCAAAAGCTTATCGTCCCAGGGCCTTCAAGAAAGCAAGAGTATACCATTCCAGGGCCTTCAAGAAAGCAAGAGCCTACCATCCAAGGGCCTTCAAGAAAGCAAGAGCCTACCATCCAAGGGCCTTCAAGAAAGCAAGAGCCTACCATCCAAGGGCCTTCAATAAAGCAAGAGCCTACCATCCAAGGGCCTTCAAGAGAGCAAGATCTTAGCGTCCAAGGGTATTCCAAAGATCTAAATCCTACCATCCTAGGGCCTTCAAGAGAGCAAGAGGTTACCATCCAAGGGCCTTCAAGAGAGCAAGAGCTTACCGTTCAAAGGTCTTCAAGAGAGCAAGAGTCTACCATCCCAGGGCCTTCAAGAGAGCAAGAGCTTACCTTCCAAGGGCCGTCAAGAGAGCAAGAGAGTACCATCAAGAGCAAGATAGTGATAATCCAGATTTGTCTAAATCCAGTTATTTTATCATGCGATTGAAAACTAACAGTAAGTGTACCTGTAGCATTGTATTAATTAGATACATTGATTAAAAATTATTTTGTTTACAAATTTCAAGGGATTGAAGATTGACAATAGGTGTAGGCTATCTACTGCATTGTACTACTTATATAAATTAAACAAATGGCATTCATTTAAAAGTTTTAGGTTTTTATTTCCTTTGTAGTAATCCCTATATCACTCATGTTAAAATTATCTCACTTGCGTTTTCGTGTTATGTGATAATTTATCAGAACCAATCCCTCGCGTAGTGTGAGGGACAGCTGTATTACATTTTCCTGTTTCTTTTTTTAATCTCAAAAATGTTATCCCCTATAAGAGCACATGGTTATTTTTACCCCCCCAAATAAAAACGTTCCTGCGCCACTGGATATTGGTGACATGCCATCTTGTTTTTGGTTCGTCCCACACAATGCTCATAAGTGCATAAACTCTGTTCATGATCCCTTTGTTGAAGAAATGTATTTTTTTTTGTCATTTGGGAATTTAAATTCATATTGTATTGGTTTGAGTAATTTTCGAGTGATTTTTTTTAAAGACATGTATGAATAATTTTAAGGCATTAATGTTGAATAAGTCTATTTTTAAATACCAATGATATTTTATAAATGCACGATTGGTCAACCATTTTATTTTCATCACACATTTGTCGGAATAAGAAGATAATGGAGGCAATGAACTTTGTATCTTTTTTGATTGTTTTGTTGTAAAATAAACATTCCTGGTGAGACACTGCAACTAGGCTTGAGAGGGTTGCGTTGGGAGGGTGTAGCTATTACTTCTGAAGCAGATATTTGTAAATCAATACTATATTCAGCAGGATGCAAGAGTTTGGTTGTTTAAGTCTTTTCATTGCATTTTGTAAAGTGCGTGTTTGGTCTTTTAATAGAATTTTTAGCTCATTTTTTGTTGTTTTTTGTTCATCAAAATCTGAACCTTGGTACTTACACTTCAATCTACCCTTCTTATCTCTAATTAATATCAAGCCGTTATGATCTGCGTGCTAAGCGAACAGTGTAGTTCTAAAACAAACTGTGACTGATGTAGTTGTCGGGAAGTTGATTACACTGGCATATCTTTTATTATTTTCCTTTGATAATGAGCACATTTAAAATTTTCTAAGAATCTAACCTTTACGGACATCTGGCGAAGTTTTAAATGCGCTAATGAGCGTAACTCTTACTAAGAGGTCAGGGGTTTTAGCCTTGAACATGTGTATAAGGCGAGGTTTTTTCAACACTATGTCTCATCCTTTCACATGTAGATTGTTGGTGTAATTCTTATAACCCTCTATATCTTTTTCCTGTTCCCCTATATTAGATGGTTGAATTCACTAAAACATCGTAACACTATCATTAAGCACGAACAGTGGCATATATTTTACGTGTGTAGACAGAAATACGAGGATTCACAGATTGTATGGCTTCCCGTTGTCAAGGGTGTTCATCGTTTCCAGTGAGCATTCGGGTAGGCAGGAATTGTGTTCTTATTATCAAATAAATATTTTATAGGGTAAGACGCAGGACATCTTTTAACATTGTTTCATAGGTTTTTGAAAGTGAATATAGTATTCCTATTCCCAATTTTTTAAATTATGAACAATATAATGAACAAGCAAAAATATTAAGTAAATCTGACAAAATGAAGAAAACCAATTAAAAGGAACACAAGTATCAAACAAATTTTTTAAACACGACAAATAAATGATTGAAATTGAATAATTTGATTAAAATCAAATAAATGCAATCAAATAACTATATCTCGAGATTCTGTTATTTTTTGTCCTCAAGTCACGCAATGATCAGTATCAAAGGCAATGAGAACAGAACAGATGAAATAATTATCCATTTATAAATGGAGTATTTCCTCCATGATTTGGATCAATTTTGCGTCACAGTTATGATAAGACTATATTGGAACTTAACTTTGGTAGCTTTTTGACTTCAATATCAGTTCATCTCTTTATGTAGATATTTATTTTTGTTTGTTCTCATAAATTCTTTGCTCACATAAAATAATGTTTTTTTTTGTATCAAAACATTAAAAGGCATTTAGATTATCTTCTATCGATATATTTTATATATTCTTCCGACATTTCCGACTTAAATTTACTCTGAAAGTAGATTTACGGATTGAAGATTCATGAATTATAGGAAAATCCGAATATATCTTAGTGTTTTTTTATTGATTTGGGTGCTGTGGTTTTGATCCCGATATGGTCGAAATTTATAATCCAGCACGAGGTGCAAAAACAAGGAATATTACAGGTGAATTTTTTTCCCAGTCACTATCATAATATTGTGTTAAACGCCTTAAAAAACAAAAGCTGTTACTTCAATAATGCCCAAATATTTTTCTTTAACAGAAAATTTAACTTAAAACAATACTCATCTTATGACATATTTATACGAACATTTATTTGTAAAATAACCATTTGATGCAGCGTGGACGCTTTACCTCACGGCAAGCTGTAAGAACCCCCTTAAGGATGAATCAAACATATTTTATGCTCGAGACAAAATATTTGTAACTTCCTTGAAAGTGCTCGGTGCTTATGAGCTTTTGAAAGTTTCATAGAAAAACATGAGATAGCCTTCAAAGAAATATTGAGCTGTATATTTCGCCTTTATGACCTTTTCCTTTCTAGCTTATCTTTGAACACGTGACATAGCGAGGAAGAAGTGGTGTATAAACTTGGTAGATAAAAGGGTGAAAATATACTCAAAACATGAGTTGTCATATAAACAAATAAAGTAGACCTGCGATGGTTTCAGATATTTAAAATCACAAGAAAATCTATTCTCTTTAATAGATTGGATAAACACTGATTTTGGAAGGAAGAGAAATCTTAAAATCTCTTTTTCTTATCAGAATTCTACTATACAGGATGTTTGGAAACACATAGCCCAAACTACACACATGACTTGTTTGAATAAAAAGTAATACAAAATCCATATACAATAATATCCGGCAAACTATGCTAGTACAATTAAATTGTAATCAAAGTTTCGGCGTGCAGCGCCTGGAGAGAAAAGCTATGCAAGCATGCGTGTACAGCAAGTTGCATAGAAGTTAGGCGTGCTGCACTGCACATGTAATAATGGCAAGCACTTTCTGTTAAGTAGGAACCGTTAATGACGACCCTCAAAACGTATTCACATTAATTTTCTAGATTGACCGATGTATAGTTTACTATTAATTGTGCCATGATCTGCGGCCGTGCTCTAATATGTCAAGGTATGTGCCTAGCTCCTATGCAACCTCTTGTACACGAATGCTTGTCTCCAGGCGCTGTACGCCGAAACTTGGAACATAATTTAATGGTATTAGCATGGTTTTCAGTATGTAAGTGTATAGGGATTATGTATTACTTTTGGTTCAAACATACTGTATGTGCAGTTTGGGCTTTGAGTTTCCGAACAGCCTGTATAGAGGATATCTGTAAGTTAACAGACCATTCAAACAGTACTTGCTATAAAAATCTCTGTATATTTAATAAAATAAAACATATCTAGTTGAACTAGTTTTAGTACTTACAACCCCGGCTCCGCTAATTAAATAATAGATGGGATGGTAGTATTGAGTATAGTTTAAGGAGATACCGCATTGGCGTTGACACTTGAGAATGTGGGAAAATTTAAGTGAAAATCACGTTTTTTATCATGAACATTTTATTTGCACTTTTTAGACCTACTGATATAAGCATGATCAACGAACTAAATCAAATCTAGAACTGAAAAAAAAAACACCCAGTCCACTGCTCCTCAAAAATTATTCATCGTTATGAAAGGGGATACGCTAATTTTATGATAATTTTTATTAAAATAACGACCGTATGTGTTTCTAGTTTAATGTCCTAGGCCTTTAGACCACCACTGCGAGTCAAATGCAACATGTGTAATATATACAGTATGCACAATATATATAAAAATACCTAAGATAAAGGTAGTCTGCATAGTATTAAAGAAGGTTTAAGTGGAAATATCAATTAACAAATAGATATAGATAGTAGATTATAATACTTAAAGAAAGATCCATTTTTGTTATTGATTTTATTTTTTATTTAATTTACTTAGCACAGCCATCTTTCTACCCATTTGGGCTATACGCTTATGTATTAATTACGGTAATGGGTTAGGAATTCGGAAGGGTGAATTCATAGGAAGTGAACCCGCATTTATGGGGAGGTAGAGTGGAAAACAATTTAGGAAAAACCCACCCCCAGTTCACCCGACCGAGATTCTAACCTCGATATCTTCGTCCTCGGCAGTCTAGCTAAACATGAAACTAATGCGTTAGCTAACTACGCCACTGAGATGGGTTTGTTACTGGTATTCGAGAAATTAAACGGAAATAAGGGAAAACAAAAATTAAAATATTGTATGTATCAAACATTTTTTAACACTTGATATTAGTCGTAATAAATATGATGATATATTTACTAATAATTATTGAGCTAGAGGGGTTTCCACATTCTGACACACTTTGGTAAAATTGTTTTCCCTCGTTATCTTCTCCTCTCCTCATACTAAGCTCCTATAATGGGTCTTAGCATTTTGAATAGCTCTTCCTACACTGCAGCTGTTAATTTTTTGTTACTGATGAAATTGAAAGATAATAACCAAACAAAAACCAGTGCATTAAATATTTTAAAAGCACCATGAAGTGTCCATTTGAACATTACAATATATGTTACCGCCACCTGTTGACACGTTGACATAATATACATCTGCGTTGTCTTGTTTGTATGATTATAACGGCCAGGCCTAGGTGTTATGTCTGTTCTAAATTTAAGTTATTTTAAAAGTCTTTTGCTTATATAATGGGTTTGCTTCAAAAATTGCAAGTTAAATACCTCAAATAAATTAGATGGAAAACATCAGACAATTTGACCCCAAGAAATGTCTGCTATGTATGTAAACAAATACACAATATTACACTAGAAATTCTAATTCATTCATTATTGTTATTTTTACTATGAATATCTTCAATCGCTGCAAACAGCAGTTGAGTCGCCGAGGGAACATAATAAACGCATTTAATACGGATGGCGATAGACGGAACACACAACGTAACCGATAATCTGGTGATATCACATGAAATGTAAACATAAAAAAAAATAGCATCTTACCCCAGTGTGTAGGAAGTATGCCTAATGAACTAAGCTGTCCCCAATTCTACTCTATTTATAGCCGATAAACTTGTCGTTGGTGAAATAGAGGTGTTTGCTCTTCCACCGTAACTGGGTGCTGTGTTTATTCTAGAATTAAGTACCTACCACTAAATTTAATGCTGATAAAATCATTTGTTTCAGAATGAGAACGTTAAGCAACACTAGTTTATATGGCTTAAATCTACAACAGAAATCCAAAAAACTAGAGGAGTGGTTACAAGGCATTATCTTAATGGGCGTGAAATCCATTATAGTGGTCGACAATTTGAGCGGGATCGATTAAAGGTTCAGGATATTCCGGTTTATCTGGAGATGTTTGTTTGTCCCATCACCCACTTGGGCTCCTTCAAGTTTTGGTGCCTAGGATCAGTTTTATAGTCAGACTTAGTACGGATCAAGTGCGGTGCTACACTAAATACAGTTTAGCATATGAAACTGGCACTTTCAGTTCTGGTCTAGGTAGGTGTCGTCTTGTATTTAGTATATTGCCTCGCTTGAGAAGTACCAAGTCCGACGATAAAACTGGCCCTTATTGCCAGTTGCGCTGTTCTATGTTGAGTTTGTTTGTAAGCTGGACAGTAATGTAACGACCCGTTAAGAATGTACACACTAGAAGGCCGTGATCACAATACTCTCGATCGTCCATGCGACGATCTCTTTCGGAACAAATAATAAGTAGCCTATTCGTAAGACTTTGGTTGCAATTTCTTAAGTTCAATAATTGTGTTGACTATATACGTATCAACATACTTTGTTGCCACATTAGTAAGGAACGTTCATTTTAATATTATTTCAGACCAAGGTTCTGAAAATTACTTGGCAATTCCCTTCGTGTTTGACATACAGATTTCAAACTTTTTTAAGAACAATATTTTAAGAAATTTTTTAAGCCTATTTTTGAATAATTATTATTTCTCAATTCTATCCATAGATAAATTAAAGGGTACGTCGGTGGCTTTACATTAATTCCCTGATGGTGAAAGTTTAGTAAAATAAATGGTTCGGTTCAACGCACAGACGTTTTAATCTATTTTATCTCAAAATGGAGACACTTAGTAAAATCTCGTAAGATCTGTGAAACGAAATCAAATACATATTTGCAGAAAGAAACACTCCACCAAAGAGCATAAATTAAATAATATACACTGTTACAGAAACATGTTGAAAAAATTGACATCTCGGTTCACCAAAGAGCAATCAATTTCACATTTTAAAGGCTTCCTTCCATACATATATTTATATATTAGCTTATAGCTCAAAAAAATATAAAATTTCAAATAAAAGATTTTTTTATTTTTAATAGTAGATTACGACTTTACAATTATAAGTTACTTGGTATCTCAAATAGCCGCGGTGATAAGATGAAAATGGAAAATTTTCGTTTTTGTTAAGTACCCTCAAAGTAGTTTTCATGTGAAAATGAAAACTGTAATTTTGTGTGTGTTGTTAAATAGTACATAATTCTACCCTGATTTTTGTTGGAAGAATAGTATGGAAAATTCAAATATATTAATTTCTTAGTGACCAACATTAATGCCATTTTACTTTGTTATTTGTATTATTTTATAGGTGTTGATAATATCTATCAAAAGTGACGGCTGCAGATAGTATGACATAATGTATTATTATTATTATTATTACTAACACCACGTCTTACTACCCGTTCGTGTTATACGCACTTACGCTAATGTGTAATGGTAGGGTGATTGTGAGATGAAATGGAGGAGCTACAGTTTAACGTGGGATCCGAACCATGGCGGAGGCCTGGTATTCCTCACATTCACAAGTTGTGATTAATACAAGTCTTGTCAGAGGTGAAGGAAGGGTTTGGCATTCAGATAAATCTGTACCGGGACCGAATATTGAAACCCAGACCACCAGCACAGAAGTCTGACACCTTAACCCTAGACCGCCAGGTCACCCGACGTGATGTATTAAAGCAATTGCAATTGTTTTGGTAACTTTAGTAACTAACTACTTCTGTTCTGTTCTTCAGATTAAAGATACGAATTTTAATAAAAACTATTTGAACAGATTTTGAGTAAATTGATTTTTTCTTTTTGCCCTTTAGTAAACCACCCTTAATTTGAGGGTTAAATATTTAATTCCAAAATTTCCTTGAGTAAACATTACAAAAAAATCTTAATATCAAGTTTTAGCTCGTACGGTAAAATGGTTCTGGCTCCAGTCAAAGATGCAGACACACAAATAAATGGCATCGCAAAAAACGACTTTTTTGGTTTCAGGGGAACAAGAAACGTCGACATTTATCAAAATCTCGAGTTAATATTTTTGACGAGCATGATTTTTCTCTCTTCGAGGGGGAAAGAGACAGAAACGGTCTCTTACTAAGCCATATAAAGTATTTTTAGAATCGGGTCACAGAAACAAACTGATCCTCCAAAATATTACAGCCCGAGTTTTAAGAGCCACAGACTAGCTTAAACAACACAATAAGAAAACACCTACCCGCTTCGGTGGCCACTTCATCTAACGCGCTACTCTTGTCTTGGACTACACTGCCGAAGATGGGGTGATCGGGGTTCGAATCTGTTTGGGTGCACTGAGGTTGTTTTTCTTAAATGGCTTTCCACTCTCCCTCCACGCAAATGTGGCTGCATTACCTTTAAATGAAACCTTCCTAATGCCAAACCCATTAGTGTAATTAGTACATAATATGCGTGTAGCCTGAACAGGTAGCAGTAGGGCCTACAGGGTGATAAAAAGTATTAATTTTAAAAAATCACAGGGGTAGAGTGTAATGCCATACCTGTACGAAGATATATGAAACTTGTGTATTATCAGGATCGTCATTGTTATCATAAGCCATTAATTTAACAAGAACGTGATTTTTTTCCACCTAATATAATTTACTTTGTTACAATATACAATGACTCTTCTTTATATCTCTCACAAATAAAAAATGTATATGCGTTACAAAGATGTTGAAAAATCATTGTATATATTTTAAGAATATAGTTTGTTCACACAACGGATCAGATTGAGTTCAAAAGGTTGAATGAATATCGCTATAAACTATTAACTTCATCGCCGTTGCAATACATCAAGCTTACGGGGTATTATAAGAGTCTTCCATCCATTACTTAGGTTCTAAAACAAACGCCTGTTTAATTACTCAACCTTATCAGCAATCAACTTGAGTACCTACGATTAAAATATAAATACACTGACATACTAAATGGGTTAGTTTTTTTTACATTACTATAGCTGTGTAGATTTTACTCACTTAACGAGGATATATTTTGTCTCTTTTGGAAACACTCTTTGTTTGCTCTCTTTGTTTCTTGTGCTGAAAACTACAGCCTAGAAAAACAAAATATTTTTTGAAATTTTAAATAACTATGACAGTGAATATCAACATACAGGCTGCGAATCATTTTAATTACGACACTGTCCTTATCAAGAAGACAACCTTTTAATTTATTTAGCTTAGTTATGACAAACTTTCAATTATATTTCTAGTTTCCATCTTGTCTCGTTTGATTGAGAGGAAGAGGGAGGGGTTTATGAAAATAAGAGCGAAACCAACTAGTGTCACTTCTGAAAACTTCATAAGTCAAACAATACCTATTTTTTTCCCCCTAGCTGGAGAAGCCTTTGATTAAAAAAACTTATTTTTTTATATATTTTAGTTGTTCTATAACTTTCTTCAATCACGACAAAAAAAGTTTGGAAAAGTTCTACAACAAAAGTTTAAAAAAAAAACTCCCGATGAAAATATTCGTAGGATTCGTGAGGAGGATAAAGAAAAAAAAATTCTTTGATTTTGGCAACATGGAGTATCCTAGAAAAAAACCACTGGCAAACAAGAGTCAACAACATTGCAGTCAGCAATGACGATATCTTGATGGGCCATTCTTGTAAGGGCGGATGCTGCCAGCAACTTTCTTATCTACCTCCCTCTCCACCCTTTTACAGGAGGGAGGATGAGATGGAACGTGACCTGGAGCAGAAGGAAGGATAACCAAAATGAACAACACAAGAAAACAAAGGGGTTGGGAGGGGTCGCGAGGAAAGGAAAGATTGAAGGACAAGGGTGTGCGATCTTCTTCGACAAAGCAGAAGAGGAATGGGACCTTCACCTCCGATTCAATGACAAGGAAAACCTGGGTTACTTCCCACTTGGCTCGCAGCCCAAAAAACGAGTCACTTTCTCTCTTTTTAACCCCCCCCCCCCCGTCAAACACCCCCTTGCCTTTGAAATAATCTCGAACTCAGACTAGCAAAGCAGAAATAACAGTAGATCCGATGGGCGTTAGATTCGTCGTATCCGTTTGCCAAATTGAAAATAAGACCCTCGGATGTTTGGGTTCGACGTGTAGGGATTACTTAGCGATCTCATCCGTACTGGTTTTTTGCAGACCTAAATTTATTGAACATCAGGTCCCATATTCCATCTATTTTTTATACGCAACAAAACTCCGTAATTAATTTAAAAAAGGGTCCAAGAGATCCCCGATTAATTAGCTTTCTAAAATAGAATCCAATAAACTTTTTAGTGCCAAAGGTTATTCTTGTTAAACTCTATAATTATTACTACAGTGACAATTTAATTTTAAATTTTGAGAAAAACGTGTATTAAGGATATAGTTTTGAATTCTGATAATGTCAAAGATATTTAACTTAATGTAGCATTTTATTCAGATATTCAAATGTATAGGAACAATTTCACTTCATTACTCTCAGTGAGAGCAGACGGATTACTTTAATATTTAGATTTAACCAACATTTATGAACACACAACTATTTTATTGCATGATTTGGGCATATTCTTAACGTAGACAAACATACCCAATAACTAACAAATAGGTGTAAAATGAGAATTTGTAATAACTTTGACAGATAGTTTTACTAATGGGTACATACTGTAGTTCATCTAGCTTCTGAAGATAGCTATTATGACATGTGGATGTGTGTGTGGAATGATTGTGTGCATTTCTTTTTTCTCTCTCGCCTTTATTTAGTTTTAATTAACTCATTTATTTTATTTTTATATGTTCTTAAATTTACAAATATGTATGTAGGCAGTTTTTTATGATTATTATTATTATTATTGTACACATATTATAAATACATTTTTAGCACATAGGAAATAAGTGTACATTATTTATTATTAAGGGGTTAAGTGTTAGAAAAGTTGCTGGGCTTAACTTCGCCCAAATAAATACAATATAATGATTATTATTACCATAGTTGTTGCTTAGACTGGTAGTAATTTTAACATATTATATTAGATAAGGTAGCATACTGTTTTACAATTATTATTATTCTTGACAATAATCAATAAATTGGTTACTTAACACACAGGTGAGATAATGGAAACAGGCATCTGTTTCGAATTGTTTGGTTTGTTGGTGACGAGGAGTTCGGCTCTAATATCTCGGCCATTTGTATTGTGGCTGCTTAACCTAATTTAATTCCCGCTTCTATCTTCATCAAATTTATGGACAGCCCAGACGGATAGTAAGATGCGGAGCGCGAGAGGGAAATAAAGGGACTTAAAAGAGCTCATAGTTGATTATATTAAAACAGCTGAATCTTGAATTATTTTTTGATTGACGCACATGACTGGTGTATTTCATTTTGCAGGTTTTCATTTATGATTAATCGTCTTAAGATTCAATGCTGCGTGCATTTGCAAAGATCGGAGCCTCCCCCGCTCATCTCTGAAGTGAATGACTTTTCACCATAATTTAGCGCTGGGGTGGCTTGGATCTGATTTGTAGCGAGGTAAATAATTGCTTATCAGGGTTAGATTTACTTCGCGTGCAGTTATATATAAAAACTCACTTTGTTAGTTGGATGCTCCACCCCCAAACCTCCAGTCATCAAATTTGGCACGCTTATGGCAATTGGATGTGCCAATATGCCTGCCAAATTTTTATGATTCTAGCTGTCCCATAAGTGTGACAAAAAATTAAAAAATTTGTGGAAAATGTGCAAAATCTACCTAAAATCAAAAAATATAGCTCTATCTCGCTAAATTCGTAGCTGCTGGTGCAATCCGTTTTTTGATGGGTCTTACCGTTTAGCCACAAGAGACCTCCAAAGAAAGGTCTGCACCGAATTTAAAGTTGCTCCACAATTTTAATTTTTTTTCAGGGGTTAAAAATTAAAATTGTTAACTTTTTGGAATTTTTCCGTCAGTTACAGTCTAGAAGCTATAAGTTTGCCAAATTTCAAGTTTCTATCTCATCTAAAAGTGGGTAAACATTAATGTCAGTGAGTGAGTCATCCAACCATGTGCCTTTATAGTAGTATAATTATATAGCTTTAAATAAAGGATGTCTACACTAATATGGTAAACATAACATGTAAGTGACATAATCCATAATACATTATTAGTAATGTTTTAATTTAAGTAAGATGTTACCCATAGTCAAATAAACATTGTATTTCTTAAATCAAGCAACATTTTACGAAATAATACAAATTTTTATTTTATGATCTTAGTAAATGTGGATGATTCAAAATTCTCCATACATAGGGAGGATGCACATTTGAATTTAGTAAAAATGTCATTACTGTGCTCATTTCAAACTCCACCAATACCGTGGCCGATATGCATTTATCGGTGGAGGGTTTGTGAACGGCCATACCTCTGTTTGGTCACAAACACTTCCGGTCCTTCTGAACTTCTCAATAAGTTTGGCAACAGTGTCGTGTGTGATTTATCTTCTTGGAGAGTCTCTCCTGTTGAATTCATCTGCGACAGCTTCTTGATCTAGCCAGGAGAATGATTTATATAAGCGCCTACTTAAAAAAGAGCCATTTTAAAAACGGTGCCTAAAAATCCCCTATATATGGAAACTTTTGAATCATCCTGTACATTTATTAGCCGGCTCGTTGACGCATCATGCGTTATTTTGCAAGTACACCTTTCAAATGTAGCCTTCAAATTTTAGAAATGTTGATTTGAAACTTTATTTGATCAGTGTATATTCCCGATTCTTATTTTAATTTTAGTCCCCAACTAAAACTTACTTCTTATTGAATATTTTTGCAATTTAAGTTGTTTAGGTACTTCCTCGATATAAAAGCTATTATTAATTTTTTTTATGAAAGTCTGTTTCGACTCATTGTAAAAAGTAATATATTCGTTTTAAATTCATATATTTAATTTTGGGGAACAGTTATAGCATATCCATGTGCGACTACATTGTTTAAATGAAAACTAGCCATTATATTTGGCTCTCAAAAGTCACATAAAGAACATATGTATTTGTTATGGATTCCACAAAAATTATTCCATTAGACAGGCTACGCTAGAAAAACAGTAGTTTGAATTTATTAGAAGCGACATATGAGAAAGATACAAAATTGACATCACATTTTAAAATACTTCGTAGGTGGTTATCAATTCAGTAACTTTTTTTCTTTCGATAAAAAAAAATACAAAACTTGTTTTTTTTAAAGAAAATTATTAACTTATTTTTTTTAATGTAGCTGTGCACCTAACTGATAAAGCAAAACATTACTGAATTTATTTTATTGATGAAGTATTTATCATACACTTTTTATATACAAGGATCATATTATTATAATATAAGCTATAGTCTGATTTTGGTGGAAATTCCGTCCTGAAAGGTCGTTTTTTTCTATTAAAACCCTACTATTTACTGTATGATGATGGCAGGGAAAAGGACCTGTCAGAACGGACTTATTTAAATTATGCATTTATTTTAGAATCAAGGTTAGAACACCTAGTATTAAGAACAGTAGCCTAGACTAAATTGGGACTATTTCTTACATTTGATTGACTGATTAACGGCGATCAAAGGCCTTGAACACCACGCGACGACCGCAAAAAACTACCGCCACCACGTTCTCTCCTGAACCTCTCCCTTCCAAACCCAGCCCCTTGAGACCTCCGGCCACACCGTCATTCCATCTTGTTCTGGGTCGCCCCAGAGTTCTTCCGCCCACGACAGCTCTCGGACCTCTTTCCGGTGGCATTCTGACTACACGACCCACCCATTTAATCCTGTTTGAGCTCATTTTGTTGTATTATATATACGGTTGCTTCATCAATTCTGGCTCTTCCTCCTTTTTATGTTCGTCTTCCTCTCTCACTGGACCCCATACTTGACCTTCCCTCCAGTCTCTCCCTTATCCCTCTTGGTCGTGCTCCACGTCTCCGAAATGTACACGAACACTGGGCTCATTTTTTCCTCTCGTGGAGAAACTTCTGGGCCAAGACGAGGTATTTAGACTCAAGTTTCTTCTGTAAGATCCTCCTTGCTATTATTACAGTCATTGATACATAATAAATAACCAGTAAACCCTTGGGTAACTTTCGCACATTTAACCTTACCCTCACCCCCCCAAAAAAATAAAAATAAATTATTTTGTCTTTTGTTGGGTTGTTGAAATTAAATACTCAGCGAAGTGTATACATAAAATAGCAAAGAGAGTTTGATTTCGGTAATTGATACAAAAATATTGTTAGATTTTTCTTTTAACTTAAATTTTAAACAATTTTTTTTAACGTAAACTGAGTATGCTATGTCAGAAGTCGGCAAAAAATTCTATCTACTGATACTTTATTCATCGCTGTAGGCTTTGTATTAGTTGAGAAGAAGGGATGTTGACAACACAAATAATATCTAGGATTAGTTATCTAGTAATATTCGTTTGATTTCTGGTAAATTTTAAATTGTGGCCTCAAATTAAACCTTACAATAGTTTGGATACATATTAACGCTTTGATAAAATTGAAGCATTAATTCACCTTCAAAGCACAGATGAGAAAAATTTAGCGTTATTTACACAGTCTATAAGTTTTGGAGTTAGTGATAGGATTCTTCCTCTTCCCTACCGCCCCCATCTTTTAATCTCACACGCAATATTTTCGTTAATGTCAATGTAAGTGAAACTGTTCCCTCGTTGATTTATACAAAGCACGTGACCTGTATCATAATGTAAACCCCCACTCCTTTCCCCAAATATCCAACCCCTATTTTCGGAGATGGCGGACAATCTGCATCCAGACTCCCCGTCTCCACGACACACCAATAAAAGTATTGATCTCACCCCCTTCAACCCCTCTACCAAACCGTATCAGCCCACTCTACCAAGTCAACCCCCCTCCCCCCCCACGTCCCCTGGCCGACCGAGCCACCGACACAGGCAATAAAGAACAAGGCTTAGAACGGGGTTGTAAAACAAGGGGAGGAAATAGAACCCCCGAATCGAAAACTTTATTTAAAGTAATTTATTCAAAGTTGAGATAGATTGGTTGGAGTTGATATTTTGCGTACAATTATGACTTTTTTTTTAATCCCAAACAGGTATTTTTTTCTTTAAAGATTCGCATCGGCTTCAAAATATATTATTCTGCTTGTTCGGTGATAGAAAGGTCGGGATTTGAACTCGGGCTGGGTGGACTGAGCGGGAGTTTTTCTAAATTGTTTCTCACTCATGCTAGAATATGTGGGTACATTTTATTTACGCTCTAACTTTCTCAAACTTACCCCGTGAATGTAATTACACTTGGATAACCCGGATGGAGAGTAAGATGTGGTGAAAACAAGAGCGCTAAAGTTGTTTTTTTCAGACAAATAATTAATTAGTGGGACCCGTCCTTTAGCTTTCTTGGCTCAAATCCAGGAGGCCGTTTTTCAATCTCAGACTGGGTGCACTGAGGGAAAAAAGGGTGGGGGTGGGAGACTACACATTATTTATAGTCATATTTTCATAAGATGGGCCTTATCTGACAACTAGAAGAGTTACTATGTCCACTTTTAGGTATTCATAATTTAGCTCATGTTCACTGTAGCTTTCATTTTCGGTATAAAATTACATTACTAATGTAGTATCGATGTTTACCACAAAAGAAATTGTATTTTTAAATGGCCCTTCCTATTAAAATTGGACTGTACTTGTCCCCTCTTCAGGTGGATGTTGTACAGTACCTTTAAATTCACCCCTCATTCTGTCGATTTAAATAAAATAATTAAGTCTTCACTAGTTAATGAATGGGATCTATTATAAAATTAAATAATTAATTACTATATAATTAAAATAATTTTAAAATAAAACAAAATAGCTAATTAAAAAATATGGGAAAAGTAAGAAACTAATATCATGAATACATATTTGTTGTATTTTCGTTTAGCTTACACCTATGAGGTACTCACTCGGATATTTATTAGGTATATAAAAATATATAAGGTATATATACCTTATATATATATAGGGCCTACATGAAAAGTGAGAATAGTTACAAGATAAGAACGTTTATGCCGTAGCGGGCAGGACACCCTTCCTTATCTGTAGATATGTACCTTAACCAACATACTCTACATACAAAGAGATAGAGGAAAGAAGGGCATCGGATTACCGCATTAAACTTTGATGTCACACACACACATACATACATAATATACATACATAATATACATACATACATAATATACATACATACATAATATACATACATAATATACATACATACATACATACATACATAATATACATACATACATACATAATATACATACATAACATACATAACATACATACAAACATACATATATACATAACATACATACATAACATACATATATACATAACATACATACATAACATACATACATAACATACATACATAACATACATAATATACATACATAACATACATAACATACATACAAACATACATATATACATAACATACATACAAACATACATATATACATAACATACATACATAACATACATATATACATAACATACATACATAACATACATACATAACATACATACATAACATACATACATACATACATACATACATAACATACATACATACATGCATACATGCATACATACATACATAACATACATACATAACATACATAACATACATACATACATAGCATACATACATACATACATACATACATAGCATACATACATACATACATAGCATACATACATACATACATACATAGCATACATACATAGCATACATACATACATACATAACATACATACATTCATACATACATGCATACATAACATACATACAAACATACATACATACATAACATACATACATACATACACACCCAGTCTACCTAACCACATTACCCTCCTCTTTACGTAGTTGTGAAATAGCTTATCTAAGATTTTATTTGTCCAAATTCGGTTGAGAAGTAGGGTGGTTCCTTGTTACTTTTCACACTGAATTTTTATGAGCAATCACGAAAAGGCCTACCAATTTTTCCATAAAGGTCTTTTTACATAAATTTCAGGTTTATTTTACATAAAATGTCCTCTAAATTAAACCTTACCGATCACTATAATAGTATTGTAATTATTTAATTTTCGTATAGCCCGAACAGGTCGTGAAATGCGGTAGCTAATAAACTTATAATAAAATACCAGTAAATTTATATATTTAGATTTGTTGGTTATTAAAAATAAGGCTGTGGTAGTGCATCTCTTTAAATGGGACCACAATGTAATAAATATAGGAAAAAGAGTGAGTACATGATAAGAACTTAGCATTTCAACCATTAGATGGGAGGCTGGTTGCCCTCTCTTAGAGCAGAGGCAATTTAAATCATTTCAAACGTTCTTTGAAGACTTTGGGAGTGAATATAGTCTATATACAAGATAAATAAAGTAAATCAGACGTAGCTGCGTTTTCTTATTTCAAGTTGAATATTTACATTTTTGAAAATAATGTTAGAAGAAGAAATTTGTCCTCCCTGTTATGGAGATGGAACTTTCTTAGACGAAAATAGACAATCCACATTATTTTGATTAATTTCCCCATCAGTTCTAAGCTTGACCCTAGAAAGAGTTTGCTTTAGAATTTAACTGGGGCTCAACCGCGATTACTAAGTATTACAAAGAAGTTTATTTAATAATTGAAATAATTTATTATAGACAGTTTTTTGTGTGTTAGAGACAGCCTCGCTTACATCATTGAAACTGCTTTAAATTAGGGAAATTAAATCGACACTTTAAGATGTCGAGCACTTTTTAAGCGCATGGGGAAACAAAATTATTACGTAACCTGATACGGGCTAGCTTTTAAAGTATTTCCAGGATAAAGTTATTAAAGTGTTTCCATTATTTCTAAAAAGGTAATTTACTCTATAAAATTCTCACTTAGACTTGGAAATCTGACATAACTTCACACTTATAGTTTAGTAAGATTTGTCTGGAAAGTCATACATACTATTATACTTTTGATTTATTATCTCTCTTCGTTTTCTTTTTTTATATAATTCAATTTATTGGAAGGGTGAAACAAGATTATTTTAGTTTAAATATATTTTCTAGTTGATTTAAAATAACCACTCATCTGGCTTAAGGAAAAACTTGAATAATACAATTTTATTGGTTGATATTTACTCGTCTGATCAAACTTCTAAAATAAAAACATGTTTTCATTTTCAAAATTGATATTTTTCAAAGCAAACTTAATCTATAATATTTTTCTCTTTTAAAAAAATTAGAAACTAGAAATAATTTCAGTAAGAATATGGCTTAGCTCGCATGAGGCATATTGAAGCCATTAATCCTTGATTATTTTTTTCCGAATGAGAATTTTAGGAGTTCTTTTAATGTTTATAGTGATATATATTTGATTTGGAATATTATTAAAATTACTTGCGGTTTTGAGTAAGGATCTTTGGGGGTTGCTAAAAATAATACACCCAAAAAGTGAAAATAATAAATATTTCTTTCCTCATTCAACGTGTTCAAAATTAGGATTATTAAGAGATTAATACAACAGCTGAATTCAAATAGCATTAAATAAAGGTTCTTTTATTTTAGTTTCTAAAATTATTTAAAGCTATTAAAATAGTTAGTAAAAATATTACATTTATATCATCAAGTTTATTAGAAATTAATGTTTTAAAATTTTATCTTTTTCAAAGGTTTAGGAAAAGGAGGGCTTATATCAAATGTGCCAGCTCTACTTTGACTAGATGTTTTGAAAACCAAAGTGAATGTAAGATTAGAAAAATTATTCCTAGCATTCTATGCAGGGATTCTTTGTCAACTGTACGTGATGGAGTTAAGGGGGATTAGAAGAAAAATCTACTATATTAGTTTCCTTTAAGGAATGTCCTGATAATACGGATATTAATAAAAAAACACTCTTCTAAGTACATCACCGATTAGAAACAGAGATGGCTCAGGGCCGTCACCGTGGTTTAATTAGCACGCTTGTTTCCGATTCGGAAGGTCCGTGTTCGATTCAAATTCCGACCACGTGATGTGTAGAAAAGGAATTGCGGTTACTTTTCCATTGACCTTACCATCTTTTATCCAGGTAAATTCTGGTTCATTTGCTTAAAATTAGCATTTAAAATCCTGCACATTAAAATCTGTGTAGCCCGCTTCGGTGGCTGCATGTTCTAAGGCGCTACTCTTGCAGTAGACTAGACTGTAAATGATGGGGAGATCAGCGTTCGAATCTAGGTCAGGTGTATCGAAGGTTTTTCACTCTCCCTCCACTCAAATGCAGGTACACTTCCTATAAATGTACCCTTCCTAATCCCTAAAACAACTAGCCTAAATAGTACATAAGCGTACAACCCGAATGGGAAGTAAGACGTGGTGGTAAAATAGCTGCGTAAGTTCCGTATAGTTCGATCTGTCAATGAGATGCGTAGAATAGGTATCAGTCGTGTCGAACGCACACAATTCTGCCATATATTATTTTATATTTTACACAAAACTTTTTATGTTGTTAGTCTCATGTAATAATCGAACTGTCTATAATATTAATTTTTTATTTAGCTTACTTTTAATAATAATTTTATACTTTGTATTTTACCAAGATGTTATAATATATTTTATCTGCCAAATATTAGTAGTGTGAGATTCAAGTCATGGGTACCATACGTATCCCAGTTTTATATTAAGTAAACCCACACTGATCTCCTCCGTTTATTTTGTCGGTTTGGTGCCATAAATAAGCTATAATGGCATAAACGCAACAAATGCATAATTTGATTATCTAGTTTCATTAGTATTAATCAAATAACACAATCTTTAGGAACTTGATCTACTTGTCGCTCATAAGGGGGTGGAGTTCTTTAAGTGTCCCTTTGTTGATCGTAAGTGACCAAGAATTATATATTATCTAACTCGCTTTGCTCGTTGGGGGGCTCTTCCCCCAAACCCCCAGTAAGTTTTCTTTGCAAGTGAATGTAAACTAATGTAATTCCAGTTGCTTTGAACGTAACAACTTAAAGTTACCGGTATTGTATTGTATTTTTCACACATTATTTTAGTTTCTCCATACTTAAAGGGCAGATAGAATCATCAAATTTGGTACGCTTATGGAAATTGGATGTGCTAATATTCCTGCCAAATTTTATTAGTCTAGCTGTCCCATAAGTGTGTCAGAAAATTAAAAAATATATGGAAAATGTGCAAAATTTACCTAAAATCAAAAAATCTTGCTCTAAGGTATAACCAATGGAGATACGACAAAAAGTAATATGATCTAATTTGTGTATCTTGCCAAATCCGTAGTTGCTGGTGCAATCCATTTTTGATAGGTCTTACCGTTTAGCCACAAGAGACCGACAAAGAAAGGTCCGCACCTACTTTAAAGTTGCTCCGCCGTTTTGAATTTTTTTCGGGGGTTAAAAATTAAATTTTTTAGCTTTTTGGAATTCTCCCGTCGGTTACAGGCTAGAAGCTATAAGTTTGCCAAATTTCAAGTTTCTATCTCATCTGGAAGTGGGTAAACATTGTCAGTAAGTGAGTCAGCCACGTGGCTTTATAGTATATTGATATGGAAGAAGAGTTAACTAAAGAGTTATTAGCGTGAGATTTAGTTTACTAAGCGTGAAAGGAATTTTAAAATTTACTTAGCTATTCATTCATTAGTTTCTAAAAAATTAATTTTCCATTTATACCCTCACTTCTCTAGTACCATAGTTTTACTGTATTTTGGTTCTAAGTTTATATTCCTGTTTATCAAGATATAAAATCAACACCCAGCCATTATGAAACTATAAACCTGACATTCTGTACAACAGCTCATTGGTGATTGTAATATTGTTATATGTTGATCGGGGTTTGAATCCCGCTCGAGTGTAATGAGGATGGTAAATAGTTTCCAAGTTTACCTCTTCGAAAATTCGAGGTATATTTCTAACTTCCTAATCTACAGCATATTAGCGTGATCTATATCTATGTCTACAACCCGAACGAAATTAACTACAATCTATGCACCCGTACTCCCTATTTTATATATAGTCATATAGATAAACTATACAACTGGGACTCGATCAAATTTGAAAGTATATTTCAAAGATAAAAAACTATAATAATAAATCTATTTCCAAAGAGGTACATTAATAATTTAAAGAGGTTCATTAACGTGAAAATATTATTTAGTGAAATATGATGTATAGTATAATATATAGTATATCAACATTAAATGCAAATATATACAGTGTATGTTATAAAATATATTACTATTTCAACACCATTGTTACCAACGTCTAAATTAAAAGAGGTAGGAATGAAAAATTGTATTTTAAAGGAATACAAATAACATGGTAGGTCAATCACAGGTTATAGCCACCCTATATATGCCAGGCCCAGAATCGAACTATGACCAGCCCCTTCATCAAGGGCAACCCTTTCTCTTAAAAGGCCAACGACTTAGACATAATGACCACCAATGCAGGTGAAATACTAGATTGATTACATCATAAGTAATGAGAATATTATAGTACAGTCTGCTGCCATTCCTGACACTAGAGCTGGTTCGAGTTTTCCATCTATCCCATCAATGTGTGTAAGCCGTATTCTACTTCACTAATCAATACCCCACTGTCTACAATTACAAATAGTATTCAGTTTTTAATTAAATCTGTCAGGTCTGGGGCTCAATACGAGTTTAAAATTATTAGTCTTGACAGTAAATTTGTGTCGTATTGGTAAAAATATTTACCAATATTTTGACGATATAAAATTGTGTACAGTAACACGCAAAAAATAGTTGACTATGTTTGGTTTGATGAAATAATGTTTAATTGTTCTATTAATAACTAATTTTATAATTTAAATTAACACATTTTAAATTGACTATATGGCACAGTTTATAAATTTGTTTCTATTTCATAATCTTAAATAATCTTTAACCCAATTAGAAAATAAAATACTCTTGCATGCTACTTTACAATGGATTAAATGAACTTGGAAGAAGTTTTCTTGTCCTAAGAAAAAAACTATTAAATTATTTCTCACTTGTTGTTTTACCAGAGGAAACTGTATTTGTTTTATCTACATAATAATATTTTCCCATCAAAACGTTTATTTTAGTTTAGTTTCATTGTGAATGGAAGGGTGGGGATAGGGGGGAGTATGTATGAAAATGTAAGCGCATTCTTAAAAAGGGTCACACAGGTTCTATTTTACTGGATCTATACACAGTTTCGGACACTTGAGAAATTTGTTTTGTCTTATTGATGAGTAGGTCTAAGCGTTTGAACTAAAAACCAAGAATATCTCCTCGGATAATTTTTAAAATGCGAAAACTTGGATCTATGCTTATAATATATATTTAGGTGTAAATTATATGTATATATATGGGATGATCTAAAACTACCTTTATTAATGAATACATGCTACATTAAAGTTTTTTATAATAAAATTCTAGATTTTGCTTTCTTTCAAGGCTTTAATTTTTCAAACTGAGTGAGGTCCTATAACTTGACCATATGGAATTTCTTCTGGGTATTTGTTCCGTGATTAATCCCTTTCCCAGTTCCAATAAAATTTTACAGGAACATTCTTTGCACCATGTTTGAATGACGTGTATATATATTTTTACAATCTAATTATCTGTTTTAAGATGACGGCCGTTCAAAAAGTGTTTCCTGTATTAATAGCTCATTCACAGTGATACGAATTTAAAATCATAAGCAGTAGATCGAGCACTTTGGGCGTATTTGAATTTTGACATATATTGCGAGACTGACATCACAAATCACGTGGACAGTGGTTATTCTCTATGAATATAAGTTCTACTGAATATAGTTTTATTTTTTTCTACCTAATTTGATCACAGAGCAAACTTATTAACTTCAAATCCAAGGAGAAATAATTATAGGAGGTATTTCAACTTGAGATACAAATAGAAATTTATCCAAATTCCTTAACTACATGGAGGGAGCAAGGTCTACTGTTCATAGAACTATTAGTTAGTATATTAGTCACATCTTGTCACTGTGACGCCAATCATCCACGTAACTAGGATTCAACTTTAGAGGGACGGGTTAGAGGGGAACACTAGAGCATTCACGATTACTCTACTTCTAAAAACTTATATAGAATTGTCTTGAGCAAATAGCTGGCTGCAGCAGACAAACAATACCTTGGAATACTCTTGACTTAGACGAACGACCATTTAAGTTGCATCTAGTATAGTTCATAATAAATAAAGATAAAACTATGATAGTTAATTTTAATACTGATTAATAGCTTTTTTTTTCAAGGGTATAACCCTTGGATTGTCACGCCCTTAAGTCAAGATTATTTCTCATTTACTGGATTGAAGTTTTAACTTCAATTATATGTAGAATTAGTCGTAATTTTGGTGGTGGTTGTTTTTGACATATATTGCGAGACTGACGTCACAAATCACGTGGACAGTGGTTATTCTCTATGAATATAAGAACTATTGAATATAGTTTATTTTCCTACCTTATTTTATCACAAAACTAACATATTAACTTCAATTCCAAGGAGAAGTTATAGGAGGTATTTCAACTTGAGATACAAATAGAAAATGTGACTATCATGTAACTGGTGCGTAATTTGGCGGTAGCATGGACCATAATTATCAGCGATGTTTAGATAGCCTACATACGCATGCGCAGAAGAGTAACAGAAATTCTTATGTTAGCAAGTTTAAGAATGGTTTTCCTATAATTCAAGCAAAATTAGGATTAAAAAAGTCTTTATTTTGAAAAATAATTTGAGATAAAGTCTATTGATTATTAACTACGCCACCGAGGCGGGTGACAGTGATTAAGATAACGTGATAATTCACTTCATTTGGTTTTCCCCTCTTCATATTAAGACTAAGGGATGAAAGTGATGATTCACTTCCTTTTTGTTTTCCCATCCTCCACATTCTTTCATTTCATTTCTTTGAATGTTTGCTCAGTTTCAACTCAATCTTTGAGAGACAAGGTTGTCACATACAGTGTAAAAATCACTGCTCAAGTTTTTTTTTCCATTAGCTGTTGAGTTTTATTTGTGGTTTTAATCTGATTCTAAGTCTGATAAATGGCTTCAAGGTCTTGTATTAATTCAGCTAACAGTTTTTGTTACATTTGTGGGGACTTTTGTAGTAAAGAAACAACAAAGAAACATTACAGATTTTGTTGAAAAAGTGTACTATGCATATTTCGGTGTGAAACTTTGTGACCAGCATAAGTCGTGGGTTCCACATAAAGTGTGCTCTATATGCGTAGAAGAACTCAGACAGTGGTCAAAAGGTAAGAAACAATATTTTCATTTTGGGGTCCCAATGATTTGGAGCAGAGGTCCCCAACCTTTTTGTACCTTAGAACACATTCAAAACTAATGGTAGTACGGCGGGCACCAATTATTTTTTTAAGGCAAATTTATATCCGAACATAATTTATAATGCAAATAACACACAAACAAAAAACATATTAAAAAATTGTGAGCTTAAAATTTAAAATTATTTTTTAAATTCGTGTATAAAATAAGGCAAATGGTATAAACGCAAAGTTATCCAAAACCAGTTTAAACAATTGAAACAATTTTTACCAAAACAAAAGGTCAATGTGATCCTTGACACTGCAGTTCATCAGCCAATACTTTATAATTCGGAGCATAGGATGATATTCCTGTCCGTAAACAATCATCAAGATGTTCTTCAGTAAGTCGAGATCTGCAATTTGATTTTATGATATTCATGGTAGAAAACAATGATTCACATAAATATGTGGAACCAAAGAAAGATTTTATCTTGGATGCTGCACTTTTCAAGAAAGGAAACTTATATAGGATTTTAGCACAATGTCATTCTGAAGATCCAAAATCTCTAATTCTAGTTCTTCTATCCTTACTTGAACAAGTCTTTCAATGGATGCAGCTAATTCTGTTGTACTTGGTTAGTAAAAGGATTGATAAAAAAAAAGTGACCATTGGCTCGATGATTGTAAACTGTTCAAATCTCTTTTCAAACTGCTCTTGAAGCACTTGAAGGTGAATAACATGGGGGGGGAGGATGCCAGGATCTCACCGCTCTGCCTCCACCACCCGGTTCTTGGTTCCACGCCTGTCACCAACACCAACTTATTACCGCCAAGCTTTTATACCACGTACACACAGATGAACGTAAATTAGAGCTGAATTTGGTAAGAATAGACTATAACCGCGTGAATGATCAGCTGTTAGGAAACTATCATGTAACTGGTGCGTAATTTGGCGGTAGCGTGGACCATAACTATCAGTGATGTTTAGATAGACTACACACGCATACGCAGAAGAGTAACCGGAATTCTTATGTTAGCAAGCTTAAGAATGATTTTCCTATAATTTAAGCAAAATTAGAATAAAATCATATTTATTTTGAAAAATAATTTGAGATTAAGTGTACTGATTAAACACATTTTAAAAAGTACATCCCAAACTTAAGAAAAAAGCCAGATTATTTCAAAATAAATTTATTGAACTATTGTTATGTACATGCTAACACCAGTTTCTGAAAGGGATTTTACTTTAGACGGTGACCATAAATTACCATCGAAACAAGAATGAAAACAATGACTGTTTGAATATGCGTCTTATATTTCGAATTGGTTACTTTGTGGGTTATTTTGTGAGCGTTTCCATCATTATTCCATTAATGGATTTATAATGAAAATCTATCTCGTGTGTATGGGACATTAGTCTTAGTAATTGCTTTAGAGAAGGATCTTCCAAGTTCCGAAGACGAGGAGGGCTCCATATTGTCCCCAGAAACGTTGGCATCTCTTGAGCCACTTCCCGTTGTTAAAAGCCAGTAGCTTCTTCTAGCAAAATGTATTCTCTTTTAAACGAGTTTATAGTTGTACAGTGGTATTTTATTTTCTTACGAACAGAGTTCCTATTCTTAAATAGTATTGTCTCCTTAGAAAGATGAGTTCTTAATTGCTGTTCTCTATTAAGTGAACCGCCTTCTGAGGCGTTGAGACTCATTACTAAACTTCAGCTGTCTCGAAGTATTTAAATAGTAATTTGTTATTTAAAAATATGGTCTACACCAAAATTAAAGCTAAAAGACGTCAACAAGGCCTTATTTAGCATAAGCAAACATACAATTTGATTTGAATAGAATACAAAATAAATGGTATGGTGCACCGCACAGACTTTCTCCCGCTTTTAGCTTAAAATAGATATTTACTAAAAACTCAAATAATATTATGAAACGTAATAATAAGGGTATAAATTGTTGTAGAAACAATACACTTAAGGATCATAAATGCAAAAATATATATTGTTACTTAATTACTTATTCTGACATTAGGTACTAGGAACATTGTTAAGAGAAAAATAAAGAAAAAAAAATTATCTTTGTCCGCCAAAGAGCATAAGAATAAATTCATTTTCAAAAACCTGAATTTAAAAGTATATACATATTTGCTTATAGCTAAGAAATTATTAGTTTTATAAAAATAAATCTCAAACAAAAGATTATTTCTTTAATAGTACTACAATTTTACAATGATAAGTTAATATGTATCTCAAATAGTTGCGGAGAAACTATTAAAATTGGAAAATTTCTCCTCTGTAAAATACCCTAAAAGTAATTTTCATGAGAAAATTAGAGTTGAAATTTTGTTTATTATTATAAACAATGTCCAGATATAAAATTAAATCAAAATCGTTACAGTGACTTTTGAGAAAATCGATTTGGTCTCTTTTTGGCCTTCAGTAACCTACCCTTAATTTTAAGATTGGATATCTAATTCCAAAAATCCCTCGGGTGGACCTTATGCAAACCCTAGATACCAAGTTTGAGCCCAATCGGTAAAATAGTTTGGGCTATAGCCCAAGGTAAAGACACACAGACGGCATTGCGAAAACAATTTTTTTTTTGTTTCGGGGGGTCATGAAACGTAGACATTTATCAAAATCTCGAGTTTGATTTATTTTTTTTTGGCGATCATAAAACTTTCTCTCCGAGGTTTCTAGGGAAAGTAAAACTAGTATATTTTGAAGATTTTATCTTAAGACTGTTGGGGGCCTAAATATCAATTAAATTATATACATTTTTTAAACGCGGTTATCTCAGATTCATGAAAATAAATGCGGAGCTACTGTGATGAAAAAATAGCGTCTCAGTTCTAGAAAACTGAGATTAATGGCCAGAGGGTTAATTGTGCTGATCACCTGACACCCTCTACCTAAATAATTTGACACTATCTTCGACAACAGATGGCGGGCGCTCTGTTGCTATGACTCGATTTCTGGTTGACGCCATGCAGTTTTATTTTTATATTTAGTTAATAAAATGTTTACTGTTTATTTCCTTTCTTATGGATAAGTTTGCTCCTGTTAAATTGTGTATTTTCCAAACTCACCCTCGTCACTGGTGTTTACTTTTATTGTGAAGATCCCTTTTTCAACTATTTTTAAATATTTAAAGGCATCGTTTTCTTGTTACATGATGCCTAAGATGAACATATTTCTCAGTTGTGAAATCGGGACATTTTTGAAACATGTTGGGGATTGGGTGCTGGGGAAGGGGCCATACTGGAGGGAACTTCCCCAGAAAAATTTAAAACATAAGACTAGACTAACACTTTCAGGTCATCCTGGACGCCAGGAATTAAGATATAAAATAACAAAACGTGTAAATTATACAAGACATAGACACTAAATAATTAATATAATAATAATCATTTGTATAAACATTGAAAAAAGTTATCACATTGCAGAAAACAACTTCAATATGTACAACTTTTATACAATCCGTATTTATCAGATGAGTGGATTATCTCCAATAAATCAAGGTTTTGTTTAGTTACCCCATAAAACTTCTCACAAGAAAGTTCTAAGTTACATTTGAGCAAAAGCACAGCCTTTAGAATGTTGTTCCTTGAAAGCTTTATAAAATTATTGAAACTGCTGTTTACTGATAATATACATTCATTTAATTGATTCACAGCTTTAAAAAAATTCCATCCAGAGCGGGACACTTATCCGTCCCACAGCCAAAAGCTGGACGTATGGTCACATTAATGATGCCTAATTTTAAGAAAAAACACATTGGGGGGGGGGGGTTATATGGAATAAATGTCAAGCTAATATATTCTGATTTAGTGGTGATGGGGCAAGTTGGGGTTACTCAGGATTATTTCTACTCTAAATGGTATTTCCACTTTCCATACACGAAAATTCGGGTACATTTCATTATAATTATTTTTTTATCATTATCACCTCATCAGCGCAGTTAAAAAAAGGTTTAAAAGTCCGAATTTGTTGAAATACGTGATGGTAAAGGAATCAAAACAATCGTCCCCTTGTTATATCCTATATTTTATTAAAAACATGTTTATTCTTAGAAACATTTTTTATTAAGGATCGATTTCCTCTTATTAAATTAATTATGCTATGAAAGCAGGTTTCCTCTTGTTGCATTTAGTCTTAAATTAAAAGGAAGGTTCTTCTTGTCGTCTGCACTTGCTGGTTTATTTTAAGAACATGTTTCCTGTCAAGTTTTTTATGCAGTGCAGATTTACTCTTGTTAAATGGTCGCCTTTATTAAGAATAAGATTTTCACCATATGTTCTCAAAGACACATTTTTCACGACATTTCTTGAAATTAAAATTTATATTCTTCTTGATAGTTTTATCGTTATACATTTCTCAGCGCATGGGTTTGACTAGTAAATTATGAAACGCGTAGTTTTTAGACACTGTTATATTTATCATGGGGAAATAGACGTTTCGGCCAGACTTGTTTTTTTTAGGAACTCCTCTTAATCTTGATTAATGGCCGAAGTCGGTTGGGGCTTTTTTTTTTGTTGATCTTACTTACAACTTTAATAATATTTTATGCAATGCCAGAGCCAATTTATTATAGCATTCTACCAAAAAAAATTTGATTTGTAAAACTATTTTATACCTCATTACAGAGCCTATAATTTAAACGAGGAGTCGAACTCTGGGGCTTTGGGGTAAAGTTCTAACCTCAGGCAGGACACGAGGTTCGTGGGTTCAAACCCAGCTGAGGTCGATGGGTTTTTCTTTAGCGATACAAATCCGTAGCATAACTTTCTTCGGAGGGGAAGTTAAGTCATCGGTTCCATTTGAATTGTGACGTGTAAAAGAACCCTGAAAGACGTGTGAAAATACCTTTCCCGGCAAAATTGTTCGGCTCTTTCACTCTCGCTCATAGAAACTCTTGAATGCTGATATAATTAGTCGGTTCATAAAGTGCACGTTAAATAACTCAAATAAAAAAACGAGGAGATGTCTTTAGATCTATGGTAAATTATCTGATCAAATTTGATATTGAAACTAAATCGTTAATAAAACATATTTAGCGTTTAAACTGTGAAGCCACAAAATTTAATTTTATTAATATTTGAAAAAAAAAAAGCGTAGGGGATAGATAAAACATTGACCCTTTAAATCAACGAACTAATCGTCAAATCACAGATATATAAACACTGCTATCCACACTTTTACCAACATCTCTATATCTAAGGTATTAATTATATCAATGACAAGTAAGGTAAGGACAAGTTTTTAATCATATTCATGTTGAGAGCCAAAGCATTAATCACTTGAGAAAAGTTCATTAGCACTCCAGGTTAAATTAGACAGTGTATGAAACTGTGTACGGGTTCCAAATTCTGGGTTCAAATCTTGGCCAAATTTTGTATTAAGCTTGTTAACTTTAAATGTGTTTAGTACTAAATACTTTGTATCTTGTTTACATACTAGAATTACGTTTCAATTTGTGTCACTAATACTCACTACACCAGCACTAAATGTACTACTACTAGTAATAAAAATAAGAAAACATTTATTACCATGTGGTGCATGGCGTTAGGCTAATCTTATACGTAGTGGTCGTTGATGAGTAGAACGGGGTTTGGTTCCTAGCCTTGGTCTTAGCCATGAGTTTCTTATTGATTCCATTTATTCTTCTTTTCTCGCTGATCAAGGTACGTTTCCCTTAAGCATCTCTCTTCGTCCTTACTTTGCGACTTACGTCGATTTTGGTGTGTCTTATGCACCGCATGTCTGGACTATCCACATTTAATAAGTCTACATCAATGAAGTAGGGATGAGGATGGTAGAAAATGATGGGAAATGTACCCACATCTACATAGAGTTATAGTGAGAAACTATTTTATGGAGAAAACCTTTATCTTCGCTCTCTCTCAGTTAACTGTTGCCAAATATCCTCGCTCTCAGTTATATCTGAAGGTGGTGTGCTGGGGTAAGAAGGAGCTATGTGCTAGCATCCTCGAATAACCAGCCTTGAGAAACTTGTCTTATATTTGTAGGGGAGACTGACCACAGGAAAACGAGAAAATGACAAAGCTGTTTCCCAATAGTAGCCATGCAATTCCCTCGGCGATTATAGCCCGCACCATTACATTCGTTACACTGGATATGTCGCTAGTAACCTTTGAGTTGAACATTTAACTAATTGGAATAAAGATATATTGAATAAACCTTTAATAAAGTTAAAATAGTCAATATTTACTTTTACAAATCACAGAAAGCTTGTATGTTTATGTTCATAAACGATTTAATTATAGAGGTTTAATTTTTTTTAACTATTCAAATGTACCCGTGGCATAGGATGATTTGAGATAGTCGTATGTGTACTAATTGCACCGATTATATCCACATCCTGTCCCTCTCTGGATGCTCACACATCTGTTTTGGGGGGTGGTAATTAGGTGGTAATCATGCGCACCTGACCTCCCCTTCACCCCCTACTAATGAAAACACACACTAAAAAAAACCCAACCCATTAGCAGGTTTACCGAGAGCTCAAGTAATTTAATTCCTCTTCCTGGAATACACATTAAAACGTCAGGAAATTCGTCTTTACAAGAATATTTTTATTTATGTACTACATTCGAACCTCACATTAACTCGGCTAGTATAACTTTTATTTTAAACTTGAGAGCTTCATCGCTCTAGCAGTAAAATTGTACGCTTAGTATTACTACGTAATTATCACGGCTCAAAACTTTTTATTTGGTCGTTTATAACTTAATGAGATGCAGTGACTGGGGTCATTTCCACAATTAGTTTTATTTGGACAGTTGCCCGGTTAGAGTCCTGGTAGTTGAACTGTATATATATATGTGTGTGTGGTGTAAATGAATACATATTAGAAACTTATAGGGTCAAACTTAGAGGGTAAAAAGTAGAACAACTTTGAATAAGGAAATCGTGTTTGGAAACGTATCGTCACCGCGTTGTAGACTGTAATTGTTAGTATATTCAGTAAAAGGATTAATTATCATAATACTTTATTACTGTAATTTACATTGCATACAAAAATACTTATAAATGCCCAATCAGATGGCCACAATAATTGCTCAAAATTACTTCCAACAACTGCAACGCAAGCATTGCACCTGCGAATCATGTTCTGGTCTAATCTTCCAAAAATGTCAGGCATTAATTGGATGTATCGCCCCGCGGTGAGAATGCCATCTATTAAATCTTCTTCAACCTCGACAGGGGTTTCGTAAACCAGGCTTTTCATGGGACCTTCACAGGGGAAAAAAATCTAGTGGAGCTAAGTCCGGGGCGAAGCGTGGAGGCCATCCTAGTGATCCTTCTCAACCAATACATCTGTCCCCAAATAATGGGATGATGTATTCTCTGACGGTGAGGGAAATGTGTGGTGGCGCACAGCCAAATCTTTTGTCCAATTCATGATGGTACATCTACCTACAATTATGGCAATACTTCTTGCGGTAATATTAAATACTATTATTAAATATTATTATTAGTATTATTATTATTATTATTATTATTATTATTATTATTATTATTAGCACCGTGTCTTACTACCTGTTCGGGTTACACACACTTACGCTAATGTGTAATGGTAGGGTGATTGTGAGATGAAATGGAGACCATACAGTTTAACGTGGAATCCGAACCACGGTGGAGGCCTGGCATTCCACACATTCACAACTTGTGATTAATACACGTCTTGTCAGAGGTGAAGGAAGGGTTTGGCAATCAGATAAATCTGTGTCGGGACCGAGGATTGAACCCCGGACCCCCCGGCACATAAGTCTGACACCTTACCCCTAGACCACCAGGTCACCTCTAATATCAAATAAACGGGGCCAGAGAGGGGGGTGGGGTGAAAGAAGGCACTGACTAATTAAATGACCGTCAAAAAAATGCCCGGCCACACGTGAATCCTGAATTGCTGTTGGAATCTAGAGGAGCGAGAGGCGTGAGGGTTTCCTTCGTCCAAAATATGGTTGTGGCGGGGATCAAAATGCCTTCCCTGATAAAGAAAGCTTCATCGTTAAAGAGAACAAGCCGTGGAAATTCAACTTGCAACAGTTAACGTTATACAAACCAGTGAGAAAATTTAGCTCGTCGTGGGAAATCGGCTGGACTCGTTGCTTGAACCTTTTGCGGATGTTAGGGGTGGAGCTGCTGTTCATGCAATACATGCCAGACGCTCATATGATTAACACTCATGTCACTTTAAATTAGGGATGTGAAAAATGTATCGATACTTTACTAATATCGATATTTTCCTTTCGATACTAGAACTTTTTTATTCGATACTTTTTCCGATACTTATACTGATATTAGTACTCCCACTCCGGTATCGGATCGGTATCGAAAGAAACAACTTTTTTGCTATCTTCACTCACATTGGAATTAAACTTTTACTAGGGTGGAGTATTGAGGAAGAACAAACGACACTATTCCTCAATTTTCACTCATTTTCTGCATGACAAGCAAGAAGAAACTTTAGCATACAATTTTTTTGGCTCATCACAATTCATAGTTCCAACACACAGCATAAAACGCGATACGCCCTTAGTATACTATAATATGGTTAAATCATTACAATTTTCAGTGTTTAAATAAATATGAAAATATAATTATAATGCAAAAGTTGAAATTATTATTAGGTCTACTAGATGAAAAAAATCCAGATTAAAATTTAGATACCGAGACTTATTGGTTTCGATACTTTTCTTTCGATACTATTAGGGTAGCGATACTTTTCTTCCTATACTTTTAATGAATACAGTATCGATATTTTTCTTCCGATACTTTTAATGAATACAGTATCGATACTTTTCTTTCAATACAACATCACTACTTCAAATGATTTAACTGTTAATGTAACACTATGATCCACATCTTCTTAAAATCCTGCAGAATGATGGTTCCTCTGAGACCCGTGGTTTACCCTGTTGACTGTGAATATTCCTGTTTCCCTCATTCTTTGAAAAACTCTGACGAACACATTATGAGATGGAGTTGGACGATTTGGAAAAAGGTCTGAATAAAGCTGACGAGCAGACCTACCGTTATAACGAGCTTTGCCTCAAATTAACACCATGTTGGCGTAATCGATAATCTGTGATGGGTCTATACTGTGACTAAAGGTTAAGCGAGATTTGGGAGTTTTAGCAAAAAGTTTAGCGTTTAGAATGGTCATAACATGGTCACTTGATAATGACGTGACAGCTACAACGCTTTATCATTTGTTTTTATTCATACAGTTCCAGTCTGCAACGCACAAACGGTTCTTTCCGGACATCAGTACCTTAATTAAATGCTGTCTACTTTGGACCCCCTATATACCCTAGAAGTTTGTAACATGTATTAATTTACACCCTGTATATTATAAAAAACACACACACACTCGTTCAACACAGGGTCTATTCGTTCTTGCTCCACGTCTTTCTACCCGTCAGGCCTATACAAATATATTATCTAAATTAATGGAGTTAAGGAGGGATATAGAGGAAATGTACGCGCATTTGCATGTAGGAAGAGTGGGAAACATCGAGTAGGGTTTGGACCCTTTTTTTTTTGAGTTTAAAGGGTTCTCGAGCAAGTTTTTAATTATTTTTTAAAGTTTACTTTTTTATTCGGAAATCGTTTGTATTATCTGTAAGTTACTACCAAACTTTGGTTCTGAAATAATAACCTTGTCTAATATTTTCCTAGCCGTATAAACAATTCTTTCAAATTTACTGTGGTATTAGTTATCTATGAGTAAAACCTAAATTATCTTATACTTACATTAAAGTGTTTTTAATCACAATGAGAATGTTAAGAAAGTTCTTTAACAGTTTTAATTTTATAACAAAAGCTTTTAAATAAATAAGTACAAAATAGTTGCCCAACAGAATGAAATTGTTAAAAAAAAATTCCTGATCAGCCTTAAAAAAAGTACGGGTTTTAAAACAAATTTATCTTGTATTCTGAAAATTTAAAAATGACACCTGGACACAGGAATCGAACATGGTACCTTATTTATCTTGGCTATGCGTGTGTTTGATTATTTAACGACGCTCACTGACTATTTACCATCGTCATCCCCTAAACCCGGAGGTTGAAATACTTATTTACATAGGCTTAACAGAAACCCTACGTAATCCTGACTGACCCATATCATCTCTACCGGAGATTGAACCAATGATTGGTTAATCCCAATCGAATCTTGATTGCTAATCAAAGACGATTAAACTGGATAACCACGTCATGCTATGATCAATTAATGCGGATACGTCTGCTTAGTTCCGATATAATTTCCTTACTTTACCCCCCATTCCGTTCACATCTCTCGACCAATCAACATAAAACGGCGGCTTCGTTAACTTTGATTGTCGGTTAAAGCGTTCATTAGTAGACTTACTTTTTCAATCGCATTTTTTTTTGCTTAGGTTTGCAGTCAAGAGAGAGACCGAAAATGGCGTACATGCATCAAATAGCGAACGATGTTGGCAGGATAAGGTAATTTTTTTTTTAAATTTCGCACAAGATAGGCAAATGTGGAGAGCTGCAGCAAACCAACCGTAAGATTGATGACCCAATTATGATGCATCCGAAAGGCTTAAACGCAATAAAAAAAATGGAGAACAGTTTCTGTTTAAAAGGACACTAATATTATCGATCAATTCTAATAACTTGAAGCAAAACATATAAATCCTGTTATAATTAACATGTAATATGAGTTTTAGTGAGGCATCACTTGGTCTCACTTTCTAAAATAAGGGCACAATACTTAATATTGTGTTTTTTAATATTTACGAAACTTAATAACTAACAGTAAAAAAAAACAGAACAAATTATAAAAGATCTCCGTGAACCTTGTTTCAATTTTTTTCATTTACAGTGAAAGAAACCTTGACCGATTCCTTTTTAAGAAGGAAAATCGCCCAAGGGGACGTGGTGGGGGTTGCAAGAAGCCCTTGCGGCAAACATTGAGGGGAAAAAACCTCGCGATAACACCGGCAAACAGATTGGACGTGTGTTAAAACACTCACGCAGTCAAAGAGTTGGATATGAGTTAGTCACTCCAACTCAACTTCCAATATTCATATTCATTATTTCAAAAATAACAAAAGTGCACAACAAATTATACTTAAATATTAATTTGTGATATCTAATTCAAGTTATCTTTAGTTTAAATCAAGCTCTCTTTAATCTAAATCAAACCTAGTACAATCATTGGTATGGAACGTGGCACTACCTGCCGCCCGAACCCAATATATTTAAATCTATCGCTGAGATATAAACTTACGGGAATCCAGGGTAAACAGGCCGTATAATAAACCGGTCAGGATCCAAACCAAGGACTCCAGGATGAATACAACCGTGTGTCGTTATAAACTCAATCTAGCTATACGATAGGGCCTATCAATAATTCAGTGGCGTGTGGTCAATTCTGGACAAAGGGAAGCAATGAGTCTACAATAAAGGGGGTCTGATGCACGCTAGTTTAATTGGACGCTCTCACTCTTTTTTATAGTTAAAATTATTATGAGGAAGAAGGAAAAGGGGGTGACAAAAACAGTGCATGGAATAAAACAAAATATTTGGTGATCTTAGAAATATTACTCTATCATTAAATTATATATATATATATATGTATAATCGTAGTTCTAACTCAAATAAAAAGAATAATAATAATGATCAATCTACGATTGCCGAATTTTTCTCTTGGGTTGTGGCCTGCAAATGAGTATGACCTTTGGCCTGCCTTTTGATAGCTTTGAATCCGGATTTAGTCTACACTCCACTATCATTAGTAAATAATAAGGTCACTTATGTCATTTTCGCCAACCCAAACACTATGATTACCATATACTTTCATAAAATTGAGTTTTGAAACGTCTTAAGTTTTATTTTATACAGAGGTTGCCTGAAGATGGAGGGGGTCTGCCTTTTTCAATTACTTTTACAAAAGACTTGGGCGAAAAACTACCCTTCAAAATATTGCTTATGAATTTTGACATAGCAGCCATCCGTTTCCACTGCTGTATTTGTTGCCGCACTCGTCATTCTACTACTGTACGCAAAGAAACAAACAGCTTCCCTTGGAGGATCAAAAACGCATCAATATTCTGTAAAATCAAACTAGACTAACTGTAAATTGGTGCGAAATACATTATTGGTGAAAGAGTGCCCATAGTTTTATCTAGAAACAATAAATGTTGCTAAAAACAACCTAAAAAAATAAGATTTTAAAAGTATTAAATGTACGATTATACACCAATCATTATAGTAAACTCATGCGCTATGCTCGCCTTGGGAAACGCTGCTTCCCTTTCCCCGATGAGGGCCGAGCAGACCCGGAAACAAACGATTGACGAAATAAAGAGCGAGAGAGACCAGTTGGCTAGCTGGTCAGCCTGAGAAAGAACTGCTTGCTCTAAGAAAGAAAAGCTACTACCTCAACTAATTATACTTGTGTAAGAGGTTTCTAATTATAATAATTTGTATAACTTTATTTTTCTCTTATTTTCTTAATTTACTTTTTAATTTTAGGCAAGCGTTGCTTTATTACAGTATTATATTGTTGTGAGATGGCTCTGAAATATGTCATTCCAGTGTCTTTAAAGTAAACATATTTTACCGAGATGAAATATTTTATCTAAAGAATTGGATTACTGCTATTTCATTTATAATATATTGAAAACTTTTGTTTCCATTTCATATCTTTAAAATTTATGTAAAACTATTCCAAACACTTACGCGCTGTAATTTTTCTAAATTTATTACAAATTAAATAATTATGTCAAGACATATTGGATATATATTGCTGGCGGTGAAGAAGCCCGTTTAAGATAGAAGAAAATTATCTATGATTTAAGGTAGAATAAAAGACACAGTGAATTAAGGTGGAGGAGAAATTACTGCGATTTAAGATTTGACTACCGGAAACTAATATCACCACGACCTTAAAGTTCAACATACTCTGATTAATATATTTCGCACTTTGCAGCTTAAAACCATTCCGAGATATTCACATCTTTAGACTAGTAGGCTAGGGAAGATAAAATTAAAATTGAGAAGGAATCAACACCCTTTTGTGTGTATTGAAAGTGGGATACCACTTAAGTAAAAACACACACTTTGATGCACCCAAGTGGAATTCGAACCCTCACCTAACAACTCTTAATTTACAAGGTGATACCACATAGCTTTAGCTACATTTTTCTCCTAATGGGTCATTCCGTGTCAAATCAACACACTTTAAAACAAAAAACTAACTTCATATTTTTCTGTTTGTTTATGAGCATAAACTTCTAAAATCACACGCATAGATTTTTGAATAGCGAATGTATGAATAAGATCACCATAGTCTAAATATTTCAACAGGTCTGACTCGTTGCTTAATACAGCAAAAGCATTTAATCCATCATTAATTTTCTATCGTAAATGATTTTTTTGCTTGACGTAACCAAGAAAAATTGCGTTCTCCAGAGCAGTTTGTGACTTGCGTACGAATATTTATACGAAGTGCAAAAACAACATTAGGCTACACGGTATGTAGATCGTGTTTTCGAAGCCACTCGAAAAACTTCAGGATTGTTTTCAATTTTTCTGAAGTTGAAGAGCAACGTGCACAAAATTGGATGTATTCATCAATAAATCTTTCTAAGAGATCAGTTGAATAGATACTCTGCAGAACCATGCCTTCTTCCTTGACGTTGTCAGAGGTGAGGTCAGCCAGTTTAGTTAGAAATGAAAATTCACTATGGCATCCTTGATAACCATCACGTCTCTTCTGAAGCATGCAATAAAGAATAATGCCAATGACTAGAAAATTTACGAATCGTAGATTTTCTCGACCATCCATATCAAATTCTTCTGCAGACCCACCCAGACGAAGCTTTGTCTCATTTTGCCCCCACTTTGTATATTTCTCGTACTCTGTTATCGAAATATTCATAGCTTTCTCTTCATAATCATTGAATTTATCACAAGTTTCGTAAATGTGATTAATCAGCGAGTCATACGACTCAACAACATCCAATATGTCAATATCTAAACTTAGCAGTTTTTTATTTATAAAATTTATAGGGTTCAGAAAAAAAAACACTTCACTACCTTCTCATCTAATGCTTGTGTTCTTTTAGTGATCTCCCTCAATATTAAATAGAGCACCCAGGATTTATTCCCAAGACCCATAAAAATTTCTGAGCGCGTCCGCTCACGTGGAAAAATGTGTTTCTGAAATATTTATTACGTAAACATTATACTGGGTCCAAAGAATATTCCAACGGTGCGTAGACACCGTGAAAAAATTGTACAGTTCTTGCAGAAGAGCTAAAACCCAGCATCCCTCTTCGTTACATTTTGCAGCTGATTATCTAACCAAATTGAGAGAGTGAGCAGCACAGAGAATGTAATCAGCATGTGGAGAGGACCCAACTTAGTATCCGCGAGGTTTAAGTTGTCACTCTAGTGTAAAATTGGCCTGCTGATGACGGGAAGATCGGGGTTTGAACTCCGATCGGGTCTACTGAGGATGAGTTTTCCTAAATCGTTTCCCATTCTCCTTCCACGCAAATTATGGTGTAATACCTCTAAAGTGCTTCCTTCCTCATTCCTTTCCATCCTAATTTAATGGTGATAGCATCTACTAGTCCCTGTGTTTTGTGGCTGGCATTAGGAATACATTTCAGGAGTTTGACGCAAAGCCATCTTTCAGCTTTAATTTAAATAATATCAGAGGGGAGGTAAATAAATCTAAGGGTGGCAAATTTATTTCAGAGGAGTAGCAAATTCTTTCCAGAGAGCAATGCCCATATTTTATTTCGTCACCATTGTTAAATAGTTAGTTTTATTTTTACTCAAAAGTAGTGATGTTTATTTATAAAAATGCCAACTTATGCCTAAAAGAATAAAAATATTGTTGAAATTATAACATTTTTAAAAGTGATTTTGAAATAGTCTAAAATCTTTACTACTAACAAATTACATTAGATTTTATTCAGAGTTGATGTAAAAATAACATTCATTAAGACATGAATATATAAAGGTTTTTTTTACCCTTCTGGTTATTGCAGATAAATTTACTCTAAGCTACCCTTCTAATCCCTATCAAAGAACTTAATTAGTTAATAAACCCTTGTTGCCTTCCACAAATACCGGTAAAAACTACCCTGAAAGAACATAGAACACAGTAGTTCATTATGCGAGAAATACTTTTCTTTAACAACCCTTTTCAAAACGAAGCCTTGCATTAATCTTGGCGAGGGAAGAACAGACATTAATTTGACTTGCATTCGCAACGATGTCATGTTGCATTATACATCATATTGACATTGATAAATGATGCTAAATTGTAATTTAATTACCATGTAGATTAATAACAAAGCTGTTAGTATTTATAAATACTTATCTTCATTTTTCACGTAATATCAATTTTTAGATAAGAAAAGAGATATCCGGGTTTCACATTGAAACATAGTAAGGGAAGATACAAAAACTTGTAGTATATCCGTTCATTTTAACATAGAATCCTCTTTCTTTATTAAACTTTAAAACCAATAAAATATGCTCTTTATTAATCTCACTTATGGCTCCGACAAATATGAAAGTGACAGAGATATGCATTATACAAGTATTGGTAATAAAATTCAACCAATTCAGTCAGTTCCTGTGATGAATGGAGTGAAGGTGTCGCTTGTATGGTCAGTTGGTGTATGAACGATACTAGTAATAACATTCAATATACAACCAGGCCCTGTGATGAATGGAGTGAAGGTGTCACTTGTAGGGTCAGTTGGTGTATGAACGATACTAGTAATAACATTCAATATACAGCCAGTCCCTGTGATGAATGGAGTGAAGGTGTCACTTGTAGGGTCAGTTGGTGTATGAACGATACTAGTAATAACATTCAATATACAGCCAGTCCCTGTGATGAATGGAGTGAAGGTGTCACTTGTAGGGTCAGTTGGTGTATGAACGATACTAGTAATAACATTCAATATACAGCCAGTCCCTGTGATGAATGGAGTGAAGGTGTCACTTGTAGGGTCAGTTGGTGTATGAACGATACTAGTAATAACATTCAATATACAGCCAGTCCCTGTGATGAATGGAGTGAAGGTGTCACTTGTAGGGTCAGTTGGTGTATGAACGATACTAGTAATAACATTCAATATACAGCCAGTCCCTGTGATGAATGGAGTGAAGGTGTCACTTGTAGGGTCAGTTGGTGTATGAACGATACTAGTAATAACATTCAATATACAGCCAGTCCCTGTGATGAATGGAGTGAAGGTGTCACTTGTAGGGTCAGTTGGTGTATGAACGATACTAGTAATAACATTCAATATACAGCCAGTCCCTGTGATGAATGGAGTGAAGGTGTCACTTGTAGGGTCAGTTGGTGTATGAACGATACTAGTAATAACATTCAATATACAGCCAGTCCCTGTGATGAATGGAGTGAAGGTGTCACTTGTAGGGTCAGTTGGTGTATGAACGATACTAGTAATAACATTCAATATACAGCCAGTCCCTGTGATGAATGGAGTGAAGGTGTCACTTGTAGGGTCAGTTGGTGTATGAACGATACTAGTAATAACATTCAATATACAGCCAGTCCCTGTGATGAATGGAGTGAAGGTGTCACTTGTAGGGTCAGTTGGTGTATGAACGATACTAGTAATAACATTCAATATACAGCCAGTCCCTGTGATGAATGGAGTGAAGGTGTCACTTGTAGGGTCAGTTGGTGTATGAACGATACTAGTAATAACATTCAATATACAACCAGTCCCTGTGATGAATGGAGTGAAGGTGTCGCTTGTAGAGTCAGTTGGTGTATGAACAATACTAGTAATAACATTCAATATACAACCAGGTCCTGTGATGAATGGAGTGAAGGTGCCGCTTGTAGGGTCAGTGGGTCTATGAATTTAGGTTGGCTTGGCTGACTGGTCTGCAATAATACCTTCTGGCTCAGTGAGGAAAGCGATAGGAAGTTGGTTACCTCACTCCTCATTTCCCTAGTACGCCTTTTCACTGCAACCTAGGCTTTACAGCTGACAGTGGAACTGTTGAGGATCCAACCAACCTTCGGGATGAGTATCATTCATACATCATCATACATGTTTTATTATGAAATCCTGTACACCTTTCTCGACGACATTAAGTTCAAAGCACTTAATTAGAAGTTAATTTAATCTTGGGTAATTGTAAGAAGTATTCACCAGAATATTTTTTCAAAGTGCTCGGGTACTTTTTCTTACACCAAGTTTCCATTTTAAACATATATTATGAATTATAAAACACTTAATTAAACTGAACTAGCTCTAGGCCCATCTGCCTCAACAATTAAAAAACACATTTAAATTGGAATCTAAAATTAAGATTTTAATTAATCCCAGCCAAATTGAACATATATTAATAAATTCAAATTAATTGATTAAAAAAGTGGTCCCGTTGATGTATATCTCTCTCTCTCTCTCTCTCTCTCTCTCTATATATATATATATATATATATATAAGCCAGTCATTTATCAGTTATTATAGACTATCAAAATAAAATGTAATATATATATATTACATTTATTTTATTTTATATATATATATTACATTTATTTTATTTTAATAGTCTATAATAACTGATAAATGACTTGCTTATAAAATGTAATATATATATATATTACATTTATTTTATTTTGATAGTCTATAATAACTGATAAATGACTTGCTTCGGTGTCCGCATGGTCTAACGCGCTAATCTTGTGTTGGACTAGAATGCCGTAGACGGGGAGATCAGGGTTTGATCCGGATCGGGTGCACTGATGGAGGTTTTCTCTAAATAGTTTTCCACTCTCCCTCCACGCAAATGCTGGTGAATTTCCTCTAAATTAAGCCTTCCTAATCCCTAACCTGTTATTGAAATTAGTACATAGGCGTATAACCCGAACGGGTATTAAGGCATGGTGCTAAAAAAATTACATGTCTACTAAAGTAGTACCTACTATATTTTAAGAAAACTGCTTACAAAGTATTCCAAATAAATGTTTCTAATATCATAATTTAAAACTTAATAATATAATGAGATATAGTCTAATTTTTTACAGGATGAATATTATATGAAAGATGAAAAAGTAAAGCTACTTATCTACTTTCATGTATTCATACGTCAATTCATGTGATATGCAGTTCTTACTTATAGATATTATCAATACCTATAAAATAACACTTATAACTTAATATATTAAAATGTTACAATTTTTATCATGAAAATGTTTCTTCCTATGAAATTTCTACTATAGATCTATTTTTCTAACTAATAGCTGTGATATAATAGATATATTTTTACTATAGGCTATTTTCAACTCCATCAAATTTGTTTTTCACTACCCCAGTAAATGAAAAACTTTTTTGAGGAAACATATTCTAATACAATGTCAATTTTTAAAATTCATTTTATACTGTCTGATATTTTATTGGTGGCCCATCGTCTACCGAGACAATCATTCTGTTACAACCTTCTCCCCCCCCCTCCCCCCCAAAAAAATCACATCGGTAACAAAAAGGATTTGAGTTTATAAACGATTAAAAAATGTGTGAAACAAGCGAAATATCGAAGTAGTTTGAAACTTTTTCCTTTCACGTAGACTTTTTTTTATGGCTTGGGGGCAGTATTTAGAAAAAAGAAGTAGTTTTAGGAGAAGGGAGGGGGGGGGGCGCATCAGAATAATCTTCATGCTTCCACGGACTTCAATTTTCTTTTGGCGTCCTTTCCCTAGCATGTCAACACATCATCATAAATTGAAAACTTAAAGACTTAGAAGGAGAAGTTTCTTACTTTAGTAATTTTTTAGGAGCAGGAAAAAAAAAAAGACGACAGCTTACAAGCTTCATTAAATATCTGTATTGTCAGTGGTTATAGCAAATTAAAGATATACAGGGGAGTTAGAAAATATAGGCTCACTTTTGGAATGACATCAAAGAAATTCAGCAAATTCACATGTTCTTTTGTTTTCAAGTAAAAGTTGCGTTTTTTTAAAGAGTAATCATAATATCTAGCACCTTCTGAAGCTTATAAAAGACTTGCACTCTTAAGGGTGCTGTATGGTAGAGCATTGATGAGATGCGTTGCAGACGTTTAGAAATCTCAAATTAGTTATGAAGTGATTTGATAATTTTTAATATCGTTTTCAACAAAATGTAGGCGAAAACTATCGGCAGGCTTATAACCAACTAAAAAATTCAATTTTGAGCTTAAAGTTTGAAAAAATTTCAACGACGCTTTAAGAGATATTAATACTTTTAATATGTAAAAGGTTATAAACCTTGATCCAGCCTTCCTCTATCAAATAAAGTTATGTCTTGATAGTTTCACAAAAGACAATGTTAAGATAATTTGGGATTGTTTTATTTAAGTTATTATTTAAGTTTTTTAAACAATTTAGACTTAAAATTTGAAATGTTTAGCTGGTCAGAACTTTTACCTACATTTTGGTGAAAACAATATTAAAAAATATCAAACTAATTCATAAATTAATAACCCGAGATTTCTAGATTTCTGCCCTGCGTTTTAGTGTTTTCCTATGTGATATACCCTTAAATTTAAATCTATAGTTTGGATTTGAACCTGAGCACTTTGGATGTAGCCTAGAAAATAAAATTTTTGACGGTGCTAGATAGTGAATAATTCTAATACCTACATCGGTGGCATCGGGGCATGCAGGTTAAATGTAAGGCTCATCTAATGTGATTTTGAGAGCTGAAGAAGGAGGCAGAGGACAGGGCACGTTGGTGGTCTAAGTTCACTGACAAAAGGAATGGATCTGTTGGAAGACAGAACACCTTATACTAATAATAATAATGTGATCTGGAGGTGATGGACAACTCAACCGAATGTATAGAATGTGTTTATTTCTGAATGGATTTCCTCTCTCTCTTAAAACATATTTGGATAAACTTCTTTTAGATTCTACATTTCTCACCCTTATCTTAAATATTCGTTAAATCTTGACGGATGGTTAGGTGGGATGTGGGAAAATGGAATAATGCATGTGCCTTAGTCCTTTTGGACCAACGTTTGGGTGGACAAAGGCATCAACCTGGTCTTTTCTGGTTCGAATGTTCAAGGGGAGAGGCTGGAATTGTAATTCCGGCCAGGTGTATTATTAAGGTGTTCAGTAAAAGTGTTTTTATCCTCTCCCTCCACGCAACTGTGAGTCCATTTACTTTTAATTCAACCTTCCACATATCTATTATTTTAGTGCATATTTGCGTATATCCCTGCTTTGTAGTACAGGATGCATGCAAATACTAATTTTAAAATAGATGTTGTCAAATTTTATGTATTAAAAAAACAGAAGTCCTAATAAACAATGTCGACATTTGGATTTTAAAAAGTTTTTTTTTTTTGAAATGTTGACTAACAAAAATAAAAGATAATTTAAATAATCAATGAATTCTGTGAATGCGTATGGTATTAATGTGTCTTTGTTCGCTCCATGATTTGTGGCCTAATTGACAGTATTTTGAGATTAATGGGACTACATTCCCAATAAGCGCGCGCAATAAAGCGTACGTTTTGTAAATCAGCTGTTCACGAATCCACTGAGACAATAATATCCGCGTAACCATGACGAAGTACAGTACCAAAAAAAAAAATAGTTCGCTTAGGGAATGAATACAAATATCTGGGAACGAACGAGAAATTAAATAATGTGCTCCTCTGTTTGACAACACCCATTAATTTTAAGTTCGTGGTGGATTGTTTGATAATAACACATTTATTTTTTTACATCCAAGCAAATATTTTGAATTTAAAATAAATGGTTATATTTAGTACATATTTAAGCGCTATATCTGTATGAAATCTCTATATTGTCGCTCTAAAAATAATAACATATTTTTTGATTCAGCTCTTAATTTTACAGTAAATTATAGTTTCAAACAAGATGAATGGTCTTTAATTAAAATACTATTTAGGCCGTTTATTTACCTCACTTGTAGTTAGTAAGAAACCATAAACAGTTTAAATTTATTTAAATCAAATATCTCTAATTAAATCTGATTCAAACCAAAATAACCTGGCTAAACCATAAAATCCAGATTTTTTTTAGGAAAAAATACAGGATTTTTGTTTTAATAGAAAAAGCCCTGATTTTTTTTAAAGATTTTTTCCTAACCCCGATAAATACCCGCTTCGGTGGTTGAATGGTCTTTGGAGGCAGACGTATAAAATTCGCGGCCCTATCAATGTTTTTGTGCCACATGATCGCATTCTAATACTCTTTTCTCATACTGAGAGACCAAGTTAAGTATTTCAGCCTTAGCAGATACTTGAAATTATTTTGGCAACTGTCGAAATGACTCCCCAATGGCTGAATAAAACTTACTGATGTGCGAGAGGAGTGTTTGAGAGGATGTTGTGGGGGGGGGGGTAGGCAACGGCCGCCATGACAGTATCGTACTTGTCTTTCCGCTTTCGAAGCGGAATTGAAAACCACACACCGTACGTATACGATACTATGTCGGTGTGCAAGGACCTTTAGCTAACAAAATTTTTAATTTGAGAGAAAAATTGTCATTAAATTCCAAAATATCCTTCACAGATAGGCTATTCTAGAAATTTTGAGGTCACCATGTGAAGAAAATTAAATTCCATGTTTGTACTGGAGCAATATTTTATTTATTCTGTCCAAAAAATGTCAAAAACACTGGGCTTTTCTCGCGTCCCCTTCCATCCCACCTGAAGATCATTTGAATTTGGAAAACGCCTGAGACCACGGCTGAGGCCATTAATAAATAATTAATTTAAAGATTAAGGATGAGTAGAGTGGCTTAAATAAAGTGCACACGCATTATCTTGGAGAGAAGATATAAGAACGAAAACAAATAATTCCGTTTATAAAGCCCCTCCGGTGTACCCTAAAAGTTATTCGAACCTCAACCTCCCTTTCACTGACCCAGTCTATTGTGAGACGGATGCCTCGAATGCCTGTTAGAATCCACTTAAACACATATCTTCACAAAAAAAAAGTGATATTAAAAAAAGCAGCGTAGTGTAAGGACCAGTCCCATGACCCATCTGTGTTCGTCTCACGCCTCTGTGGACCACTCTCTACCTAGAGGTGAGGGGGTTTGAATGGGGTAAGGGAAGGGGGTTGGTGTTGGAGGGAGGTAGAAGGGGTGGAATGAAGAGTGTCAATGATGGATGCTCTTGTATTACACCCAGTAAAGCCGCTAAACTGGAAGTGATTTATAGACGAACTCTATTCCGCACCTTCTTGTGGGCATTTCTCCTCTCTTTAGTTCGACAGCAGTGATTTCTTCCGCCACGTTGAGCTTCTATAAAAAAAAATTTATTGCTGCACTTAAACAAATGAAGTATCAGAAACAATACCAGAGTTAGCTCCAGCTCGGTGGACAAATAATCGCTTTGGTGGAGCTATAAACTGTGTGTTTATGAAATATTATTTATGAATATGTTTGATACAACATACTTTGAGTTTATATATTTTATTTTATTATACTTGTTATAATTTTGGGAGTTAAATCTTAGCTTAATTTGTTTAACTTTAATCGCAATGCATTGTATGATTAACTAAAAATATTGTTATCAACGTTGTAACCGGTTCTTAAGCACCAAAAATGCACAAAGTCTAAACCGTTTATTATTTCGGACTCATAACACCATATTCATCACTAAAAAAAATTAAAACGAGATTTTCTTAGGAATTCTTGCGTGTTATGTTTTGTTGACGTATTTTAATTAGATCTATAGTGTTCCAAAAGCTATCGCACAGCATCTAGCTACACTTATAAAAGTATTCAAATTTATGGAGGACATGATACAAGAAAATAATACATTCAAATACAAACAGTGGTTGAAAAGTTAGAACACGTTTGGCTAAACGTTTAAAAACTATTTACATTTTATCAAGATTAATCTCAGTATAAATTAATAATTTCTTGAGGGATTAATGTTAGTTGTATATTATTTGGTTTCAATTTACGTATTAATTGTGCCTAAAATGAACCGTAATGAAAATGTTTGGCACTCAAAACGCCAAAACGGGTGGATCACTATAAAAGTAAAACTTTAAAATTGAATTAAAATTTTACACAAATAAGTCTTAAACAGTCCATAGTGTTAAAAAATAATAGTTTAAATTTATTTGTACCACAATAAGCATAAACTACACAGTTTCCTTGCACAATTATTATATTGTTATTTTTGTTACCCATAATATTTCAAAATACTAAATGGTATTTTATGGAACTCAAATGTATCCCAAACCGTTGAGCTACTTTAATAAAATGTATCAAGCATCTAAAATAAGTGAAACATCATAAAAAAATATTTAAAAATATAATACAAATCATATTACTCCAATCCCGGTAGACATTATATTATTCCTTTAGGAAAGTTTTTCTTTAACTTCGGACAGTTATATATTCCTCCCTAACCAATGTAAACCTTCTAGTTCTTCATAAAAAAAAATCCTGCTATTTTGTAAAGTATAAAAGGTGGTTCCAAATTTTTTTTTAAAAGTACTAACGATAAGTTAAACAAAGGCGTGATAAAGAGGAAAAAATGGCTTAACATCATGTCAAAAGCTTAGTTAATTTTTTTTATCAGACTTACTATCTTACATTTTTTTACGTATTATAGCCTCTGGAATTCTACACGTATAAAATCATTGTTTTCGTTTTTTTTCAACCCGTTTCATTGGTATCTAAGTGGGCCGAATATTTTGAAAGAATGCTAGACTTGATATTGAACGTAATAATGAAAACAAGTACACAAATTAATCAACACATTTTTTCGTAATTTGGTTCCTACTACACGGGAAAATTATTAGAATGGTGAAAAACAAATACTATCTCGGTTTAAGGAAAGAATTATTATTCCGCTCACATTGAGCTCATTTCCACACATTTCTTTGCCAATGCGCACAGTTGGTGAAGGGTTCAAAACAAGGATGGTCAGACAATTAGCGATTTAATTATCACGTACATGTGAGGACAGTCAAGTGAATGGCTCCTGTAATTATTGATCCTATAATTTAGTGACGCGTCAAATTATCATTATAATGTAGATATTACTATAGGGTACAATGAAATGTAAAAACAAATTATGGCACACAGTTTAACCTAATTATTTTGAATTAAGATGAGTTGATTTTCTTAAATTTATTATTTGAAGTGCTGTATTTAATATGTAGCTACTATATCAATACATTATTTAATCACCTTGAAACTATAGCTCGTAGAACATAAATACTTCGATAAACTCTCAGCTAGATCGGTGAAGTGGTCTGTTTAAATACCATTCTTGAGACTAAAATTAATATCTTAAAATTATACAATATTAACTTCTCGCTGAATAACTTACTCATGTATCAAAATGTCAGGTAGTAAGTCTTATAATTGAGTGGGTTTAATAGCTCTTTAATTATACCCGCTAATGAACACAATCTTAAATCAATTCATTCTAAATTTAAAATATTTATTCTGCATATAAAAATGGGTGAAAACCGGAACTGTCGATTTACAACGACAACGACCTTAGAGTTGGAAACAGAACTCCACCCTCTTCTTAGAATAGTGGCTACCAAACAAACCATAACTATATCATTCACTATATCTTGCACTAAATTGACCCATTATATATATATTATATTTAAATAAAGTTGAGAAATAAATATTTCACCGTTCATTTCAACTTGCCACTTCTTTTTGCTAAGCTTGATTTGTTTTTCTCTAACATATTAAACAATAACCTCGCTAAACCTATCAAAATGATCACTTAATCGTCACCTTTTTCATATCGACAATCCTGTAGTAAGTATATCACTATAGTCCAGTGCTTAAACCACTATATTGAGAATTCTAATTTTCCCAATTTCAAGTGCATGTTCTTCTCATTATTAATATAAAATATCCAATTCCCTAGTTTAGATTATAAACATGGGGTCTACAATCTAATAGTGAAAAATAGTACTCGTAGTTTAGCAAAATGATGTGCAGAGAAAAATCTATTTTACTTGAAGGCCCACGCTTTTGAATAAAAACGTTGATATACCAGACTACTTGCGATTTCAAGTTCCAAGTAAATTTGAAACTAAATAAATGATATATCCAACAATATAATGGAGCACTTTATTTGTATCTTGGAAGGAAAACTTGTTACAAGGTTGCTCACACAGATAGTGAAATACAATTTGATTCTGTAAGCTGGGGTTTGCTCCCAATCGGGTGCAATAAAGATTATGACGTTGGAAGATGGGGCTTATTCCCAATGGGGTGCAATGAAGACTGCGACGTTGGAAGCTGGGGCTTATTCCCAATATGGTGCAATGAAGACTGTGACGTTGGAAGATGGGGCTTATTCCCAATGGGGTTCAATGAAGACTGTGACGTTAGAAGATGGGGTTTATTCCCAATGGGGTGCAATGAAGACTGCGACGTTGGAAGCTGGGGTTTATTCCCAATGGGGTGCAATGAAGACTGTGACGTTGGAAGATGGGGCTTATTCCCAATGGGGTTCAATGAAGACTGTGACGTTAGAAGATGGGGTTTATTCCCAATGGGATGCAATGAAGACTGCGACGTTGGAAGCTGGGGTTTATTCCCATTGGGGTGCAATAAAGACTGTGACGTTAGAAGCTGGGGTTTATTCCCAATCGGGTGCAATAAAGACTGTGACGTTAGAAGATGGGGTTTATTCCCAATATGGTGCAATGAAGACTGTGGCCTTAGAAGATGGGGTTTATTCCCAATGGGGTGCAATGAAGACGGTGACGTTAGAAGATGAGGTTTATTCCCAATATGGTGCAATGAAGACTGTGACGCTGGGAATATTCCCAATGTAGTGCAATATGAATTACTTTTCTAGTATCATTCTACGTCTTTATCTCTCTCCCCCTGTTTTCTTATATTAGGACAGAAAAGGAATGTTGACTAAAACTATCACTCTTACCATTAAAACAAAATAATAAGTTAAACTCTTTAAAAAATGTTTCGGAGGGTGATAGTTATAGTGATGGTGGGAGCACAACTGTAGAGGGGGAAAGTGAACGGCGGAAAAATGTGTTACAGCATACACTTGAGAAACCGGTAATAGGTTGGGAAATATTTTATATTTAATCAAGTATTATTATTACTAAATAAACACGGTTTTAAACTTTAACATTAAAGAAAAACTCTAAGTAGCTTACACAAAAACTTTATGTAAATGCTAGATAATGTATATCATTTTATAACACAGACCTATAATACAATTTAAGCTATAACAATTACACAAAAGTTAAAAAAATAAAATGACTAATTACCAATTTCAAATATTTCTCACGTGAAACAAATGCACTAAACCAAAATCTTCGGGTTTATTTCCGAATCATAGGTGTCATTTTAAACTTAAATTTAAGAATTCGTGTCAAATCTAATTTCTTAAATTTAATAAAAACATTTCTTCCTGCTATTAAAATAAAAGCAATACTCTAATATTAAACTATATATTGCCTCACTTGGGGTCTAAAATTAATCCTTGGATTAGGCACCTCAGCTTACGAGACACGGAGTTGTAATATTTATCATATTATTGACATAATTACATCAAGCACTCAGATGAATTAAAACACTACTTAACCTAATATTTACTGCAATATAACTACGGCTACTCACCTATCTTAATGACAGGAGGTAGACCCATAACATCTTCTAACAGACCAAACAGGGCTAACACCACAATAAAACAAGTAAACAGAGAACATTCCACCCTTATCATGACACATTTCCTCCGACTAGGGATGATCATAATACGACCTGAACAATCATAACAATAATCAACAGACAAAAATACGTAATATATTTTGAATGCCGATACAATTAATTTCTAAACCAACCGAACTGTGAAGAATTCTTACCACGCTCCGCGGAGCAAAGTGGCGCCAAAACGACGTGCGTCTTCCCCACCCCCCACGTTTCCCGACGCTGGCTTGGTGACGGTTGCTACGTTACTAACTTCCTAGTTCGACTGTTCATGTCACCAGCGCTAGCTACCTAGACGCCGCCGCCGTCCCTCGTCTACCTTCGACAACCTTCGGAGCTCTCCGAGATTTCATTACTGGTGTATCTAGTTGTTTTGTTGGGTTTTTTCGCACATGTATCAAGAACGCGATCTATTTTTGAAAGTATTAAGGCGTCTCTCAATGAACTACTCTCCACAATGGTCTAGTGGTAAGGTGTCAAACTTCTGTGCTGGGAGTCCGGGGTTCAATCCTCGGTACCGGCACAAATTTATCTGATTGCCAAACCCTTCCTTCACCTCTTACAAGATGTGTATTAATCACATCTTGTGAATGTGAGGAATGCCAGGCCTCCACCGTGGTTCGGATTCCATGTTAAACTGTAGGTCCTCAATCACCCTACCATTACACATTAGCGTAAGTGCGTACAACCCGAACGGGTAGTAAGACGCAGTGCTAATAATAATAATAATAATACTCTCCACAAAATTTAGTTGTGATGAACACAATCCAACCACCTGTACCTAAAATTTAAGAATACGCTTTAACATTGAAATAGATAGGTGATTAAATGGACTATTTTTAAATGTGGGAAAAAAGTATTAATTTCATCGTACATTTTACCAAAGTATTTAAACAAATTTTTAGGAAAAACGCTATTATTTTTTAAGGATGCCTTTTATTTTAAAATAAAGTCATATTTCAATATAATTTGCTTAACTTTGTTTACTACAAAATTATCTATCTAATAACAATAACTGTGAATTTAAAGACCGTAACAAATGATAATTTAAAAATTAATAAATCAAACATTATTAATGTTTCCTCTAAGTTTGCTTTCACGATTTTTTTATTATTATTATTATTTTTATAAAATTACTAAGTAAAGAAATAACTACCTACATTTTATTCATTACAAAAGTACTGTTATTTATTTTATTTTTAGTTCATGCGTGAGTCTTCAAACAAACGTGTGTTTGTATTATATAGCACGTTTTTAATAGAATAGCCAAAATGTTGAATATTTCAATGATTTCATAGCAAATATTTTTGTAAAAATGCACATTGTTGGTTACTAGCTATTTTTTAAAGGAATACCAAATATTTATATTACATATAAAGTATTTATTTACAAATAATAACAAAGTATTCTCAATTTTCGAGGGATAATTTCTTATTATTTTGATAATAAATAGTGACTTAAATGAGTTTCCTTCAAAGTTAACAACGTAATGTTCTTATAAAATATATTTATCCCTGATAATAAGGCACTATTGGTTTTGCTCCACCCCCTACAAAAAATTACACTATTTGTTTCAGGTTTTAAAATAAAACTTTGGCTAGCTCTCAAAGTTTTGCTCAACAAATTCAAACCCGCTTCGGTGGCTGCAAGGTCTAACGCGCCTATAACGTGGAGATCAAGGTTTGAATTTAGGTCGGGTGGACTGAGGGTGTATTCCCAAAATGGTTTTCCACTCCTCCTCCACGATAATTCGGGTACACTTTATTTAGACATATCCTTATCCCTAAGACCATTAGCCTTGTTAGCACATCAGTGTACCCGAACAATAAGTAAGATGTGGTGCTAAAAAAAACTTAAGTCGATGACATCACTTTAAATTAGGTCTTACAGATGGTGGCCATACTTTATACGTCTCTGTGTAAAATGAATTACCACTTAGTCTCACAATAAAATATTTTGTAAATATTTTATGTACAAATACTACTTAATTTTTTTAAAGTCGCAAGAACTATGTTTTTTTCTCTATATATAAAACTAGATTTCAGTACAACCACTGTAAAAGAATCGTCAATCTCTCCCCAGGTCCTCCATATATCACAGTGACTAGCTTGAAGCATCTCCTGTTTGCACACACACACAGTGTCGCTAGATGAATTATTCCCGAGAGTGTCATAGCTCAATAACAGTGAACCTGGAATTATCTTGGCTTCTTCCTCTGTTACCACATTATTGGTGACGTCACGCTACTTCTAGTGTACCTAGTATGGCCAGGACAGTCGCATTCCAACAAAATGTGATTTTTTAAATGTTTAAAATAACATATAATACTATATCCAATATTAAGAATATTTAAAAAAATAAATTGTTAAGAACATCATCACCTATATGGTTTTATGACATTTGGAGCTTCCTTACGTTCCCCTTTGATATTTAACTAAAAGGTTTTCTAAATTATTAAGAGGAAAAGAAGGGATAATATTTTTGCACACAAATTTTTAAGGAAACGTGTCTTCACTTATTTTTTAAGTATTAATTAATTTATTTTTTGTCTAGGGTTTTGGTTCCCTATTATGATTATTTTGCGTTTCTCAGGGGGTATAGTTTATTTAATACGGAATACAACAACTGAATGACACATTTTAAGTCTCGATTAGAGCGTATGAAACCCTTGAGCCAGTACTGAGTAGGTCCTGAATACTCTCTGAGGCACTTGGATTTTCTCTGGATCAAATCACACCCAGACACCTCACGTGGAAGTATACAAGCTACAAGTTGTTCATCTCATTTGGTAGATTTATGGCTATTAAGTTGGTTCACTTTTGACTAATATTTTATTTTAAATAAATTTATGCTATCAATTATAATATTTATATTATTTAAATTCGTATACATATTTTCAGAATAGTAGCAAGTATATTTTATACTAAATACACAATATACATACATGAAAAATAAAAATGTGTAGCACACCACAAATACTTACTCACTCCATCACCTATATCAAGTTTACACTGTCGGAGGGATGAAATTAAATATATTTAAAAGTGAACGCTACAATCTGCGTGATAGCAAATATAACAATTTGTAAATTATTATAAGTTTAATTTGTACCTTGTAAGGGTGAGCTGCATCAATTATGTAACAAGGTAGGATATAAAACATCAATTTGACATCTTTAGTATAATTTCTCCTTTTATCATAAAAAAACTATTGCCAACAATAAATTAAAATATATTAAATATCTGAAAAAAATGATACCCAGTTTATGTAAATATGAACAAACTAAGTATACAAACAAACGCATTCCATAGACAGGGTAATATTGGCATAATATCAAATATAACATAAATTAAACGAAATAATATACATTCTTACAGAAACACTATGGGAAAAAGAGCATTTCATTTCACCAAAGATTGAATATGAAATAATATATTCTGTTAAATAAATCTGTGGCGAAATAAAATATTAAAAAATAAATGGTACAATTTTTAGGGTAAAATTTTCTCGTGTTGTGTATTATGGATTCGAAGATAATTTTCTAAAATAGGTTTTGAGTAAACTACCCTAGAGTATGTTTACCTCATATAAACAAACACATCATCTTGTTAATCACAATAAACACTCTTTATATATATATATATATATATATATAAGAATTTTGAACTAAGGTGTACAAATATATTTAAAAAGATTCAAATTTTCAAAAATAAATTATTTGTCAACTTTAGGTAATTAAAATTTTGTTGTTTGTAAAAAAAAGTGTTTTTATTTATAATGATAAACTATTCCTAAATTCAAATTTTGAATTCAATCTTCAAGGTCAATTTCAAAAAATTTCAAATTTCAGTAAACCACCCATAAATGGGTTTTCACCAAAAATAAAAATATTGTGTGATTCGTCATACCACACAATCTCCAGTTATACATTTTGAACAATATCTTTGGAGATTTTTTGAAATACTTAGAATTTTCAAAAATGTCCCCTCACTAAACTATCTTAAAAGGAATTTTTGACTAAAAAAACAGTTACGCAGTGCTATTTTTAATGTTAAAAAAAAACCAAAAATATCACTCATTACAAAACTACCGTTAGTTGAAGGCCTAGGCTAAAAATTTTTTTGTTATATCCCTATAAAATCAACTTATCATGTTTGAACAAAATCTATCAAACCATTTTGGATCCGTGGCCAGGGACTGACTGAATGACAAACAACGTGGTACAACCCACTTCGGTGGCCACGTGGTCTAACGCTCTACTCTTCTAATATGCTATAATGCCAATGACAGGGGGATCGATTTTCGAATCTCGGTCGGGTGTATTGAGGGTGGTTTTAAAAACTGGTTCTACACGCTCCCTCCACGCAAATGCGCGTACACTTCCTATTAATATAACCACTCTAGATTTCTAAAACCATTAGCATACATAATTTGTATATAAGCGAATAACCCGAATGGGTAGTAAGACATGGTGCTAAAAAAGAAAAAAACATGGGTACAGACAGAATTGTAAAACCCACTTTTTTGGGTTTGTGTTCAGAAAAAACGTAGAGATTCGTCATAATCGCAAGATCTATTTTTTCGTGATAACAATACTTTCTCTTGATCTGAGAAAGTAAAAACAGTTCACCGAATACCATAAGATTCATCGCTCTATCTCAGCACATGTTTATTTTAATTACCATGTCGCTAGTAGTTAAATGATAGTCTTGCTTCCAATTTTTAACCATGTAATCTCTTCTCTAATTCACCCATTTTTTTAAATAGTCTTTCACTATGTTCTTGTATTTTTAGAGTATTTTCGTCTTTTATAGAAAAGTTTCATTTTCCACCTCATTATTAAGCTGTTAAGAAAATGTATATTAATTTTTTTTCAAAGTTTACTCGTCTTTAGTAAAGTTCTTAGAGTTAACCCCAATTTCCTAGATCTCCCCCCTATTTTGGGGTTTATAATTCGAATACTTTTCTGATTATTTGATGTGTATTAGTCGTATCACAAAGATTTGTGGAGACATGCCAAAAAAATAAATTAGATTTGGAGGTACCCGCTTATGTAACGTACCCTTTAAGTCATTTTTCCAGAAAAATGAGATCCGCCATCTTGATTGTAATGTTAAACCGTCCTTAGATAAGAATTCTTATCAAAATTGGGAAAGCATATTTTGAACAAATTGTATTTTTCTATTGTCATCCTTTAATAAAACGCCCCTAATTCTAGGCATGGACCAGTAGTTTTATAACTCCTTTAGATAACCTTGAGAGAACCCAAAATACCATGTTTTTTTATCCAATAGATACAATAAATAACTTATACTTTAAATAAAAACCCAATTTACAAAAAAAGCTGCGATGGTCGATCATTGCCAGGAGTTAATCTTGCTTTCCCCGAGGCCAAGGTCCGCGCTTAATTTCCGCCTTGGTACACCTGGTAGTGTTTACTCCCTTCATTTCCTCTGTGGATTTCCTATCCTCGCTCCACGCCAATACGGGGAATTTCCTTTAAGGTTAATACATCTATTTCTCCCCATATTATTAAGTCATTAATAACTTTTGAGTAAAACGAACAAATTAAAATAAACTTCTATTACTGTGCGGCCCGCAAGCTCAAATTGAAATAATTTAAATTTCAGGAATAAACAACGAATTAGGCCCTTAGAGCTGACGTAAATACTCGCTAACTTCCATGTAGTTTCCAAAATCGTAAGTATAATGTTACTTGTGTAATTTGTGTATGTGTGTATATGTATATGGGTGTGTGTATATGGGTGGCTATATGTGTATATGTATATTGGTGTATGTTTGTGTATGTGAGTATGTGTATGTGTATATGTATGTGTACATGGGTGTATGTATGTATATGTGTATGGTTCGGTGTGTGCTATATTTCTCCATTAGGTATTATAAATCTCATGAATTGCCACCGATCAATTTCCAAGAACCTATTCAATCCTCAGTTGGGGAAAGGTTGAACGTCCAATTTCTGGCCTAAGGCATCAGTCTCACAATAGATTATACTGCCAATGAAAGGGAGATCGGGGCTCGAATCCTGGTTGTGTATGCTGAGGGTGGTTTTTCAAAAATATTTTTCCATTTTCTCTCTCTACGCTAATGTGGGTAAACTTCCTCTAAATTCATCCTTCCTTATCTCTAACTTACCATCGTATTTAATTAGTAGATATGCGTAAATCCTGAAAAGGAAGCAATACGTGCTGTTAGGAAAAAAAAACTTTGTTTATTAATTTTGTAATCATTCTATGGGGAAAATGAAATGGAATGTTCTTAATATGCTAGTTCATATTTTGCGTTGCATTTAATAACCTGTCTAGCCAAGAAATAATTAGATTTTTTTTATTATCTTCATCTCTACAAAGCTGGAGATTGATGCGGTGAGAAAATGTGCACAATTATTTATGAAGGATTTTCTTACGTTTGAATTTGCTTTAAAGCTCCGCGTGTAAAAAAAGCATTAATGTCACACGACGTAGTACTTTGATGGAATTTTTTATGGCCTAGTGGTCTAAGGCGTCGCTTTCGTGTTAGACTCGCCTGCGGATAATAGGGAGATCGTGGTTCAAATCTCGCTTGGGTCTACTGAGGATGGTTTTCCTACAGTAGTTTTCCACTCTCCTTTCACACAAATGCGGGTAGAGTACCTATAAAATTATAAAATACTTCCGTCCTCATCCCTAACTCATTAGAGTAGTTATCATATATGTGTATAAGCTGAACAGTTAGTAAGACGCTGGGATTTTTTTAGGTTTTTGAATTATTATAAAAAACAAACAAATGCAGTAAAAAAAACCTATATTTTCTTAAAATAAACATAATCCTTATCGGTGTGCAAGAATAATAAACGCCAGTCTATTTGAATCTTGTTTACCGAGGAAAGGAAGCTTGAGGCTCGAATCCCGGCTGGGTGTACTGAAGGTTGTTTTGACTAGAAGGTTTATCACTCTTCCTTCACGCAAATGCGGACGTATTTCCTCCAAAGTTGAGATTAATAATTATTACCTCATTAGTGTAATTAAATGTGGATCTCCTTAACGGGTGGTAATACTCAGCTGGAAAAAATTAAATTAAATCTATATTTAAATTTTATTATGTGAGTCTTAGATGGTCGAAAGTTCTAAAGGCTTCAATCTCACAATACATCGGAATCTCGATGAAGGGGATATGAGGGGTTGAATCTCTCTCAGGTTTATAAGGTTTTTTTTTTCAAAATAGGTTTCCACTCTCCCACAATGTAAATGCGAGTACGTTTCCTATAAATTCAATCGTCCTTATCCCTAACAAATTATTGTAATTTTTTATATGTGCGTATAACCCGGATGGCTAGCAAGATGCATTTATAAAAATAAATAAATAAAATACCACTGCATCCTTGAAAGTTATACAAAAGTCATATAAATATTGGATCTGAACAATATTAATATCTCGATACCGTAAATGAGTTGGAAAAATAATCTAGATTATGTTATTTCAATCACCTGTTCGGGCTATACGCACATATAATTACTCTAAGGGGATAGGGATGAGGAAGAAAATATTCTAGAGGTAATATACCCACATTTGCATAGAAGGAGAGTGGGAAACAATTTAGGAAAAAAATACCCTCAGTAGACCCAACCGGAATTTGAACTCCGATCTTTCCATCTTCAGCAGGCCAGTCTGAACACAAGAGTGACGCATTAGAAGCGGGTCTCTACTATAATTAACTGTCATTGCTATGGATAGAGTGGTCGATCACAAGTTTAGATAGACCCAGTTTGATTCCGAGAAGTGCTGATGTATGTATATAGTTACCATTTTATTTCTGTTCATTCTGCCATACAATTAGTTCCTAGAGCTGGATAAGTAGTATAAGAAGAAACTATCTTAGACTAGGATAGTTTGTAAGTCGTGGCCTGATGTAAACTACTTTGTTTAAAAGATCTAACGTTAAACACCCCAATTAGCAAAGATCCTCGAGTGTTATTTTATGTCCTGTATTCCAAGTATTAACACGGTTCTCAAGGAAACCTAACCTGTGGGCGTTTTTAGGAGTTTAACGGGAACTGAGGTTTAAGGGAAGACCACGCGTGCGCGCGTGTGTGTGTGTTTGTTGGGGTGTGTGGGATGATAAATTCATGACGCGTTCCAAGAATCCTGTCTCTCCTACCCTCCCTATTCTTTCTCTAAGTCTTTAACCCTTCCCTTGGCACTATCCTTGCGACTTAAGAAGAACGTTTTGTCTTCGTGTTATTAATGATAGCCTCATCTACGCGGAGAAAATAAAGCCCGTGGAGTTATAATATAAGACAAGATTTATATTTCTTACATAGATACTTTTTTTTTAACGCCAACAACACGGTATATAATAGGATTTGTGTTCACGTTAGTTGTTGGTGGTCGTTTAGGAGTCCGTCTCACCGGGCGTAAGAATATTATTGGGCATTGCTTTTGAGTCAAGTCTTCAACAAACATTATCTTGTAGTACGATTTGCATCCCAAAGTAGAATGTGCATTTTTAGTCTAACAACCTTACTCCCACTCTCACTAAGAAATAACCTTACCACTAACATACTATTCGGAGTAGCTAGCGTTCAACTGAATGTTTCTCATTAAAAATCTACTATGAATTGCCCGATTCACCTCTTTTCAATTCCTTTTATTTGAGTTGACAGTGTCCAATCCACCAGGATAGTGCCGAGTTGGGGCTGGAAGCTCATCGGTTTGAAATGAATTATCTCCCCCGACTGTCCTGAATCGTACTGTACAAGAGACTTCCTGCCGCTGGCTGTAGGATGTTCCTCGTACAGTAATCCTGGAAGGGTTCCTCTTCATGGCGGCTCCTGGACAACGTTCAGAGGGTTTACCTTCTGGGTGGCTAAATCTCTTTTGAAGTCGTATGTGTGGGACTGAATGGGGGGGAGGGGGGGAGAACCCTCTCCCCTTACTCACCTCACATTAAGTGGTTAATAACTAGTACCTTACGGGACCACCTCCCATCCCATGTCCCCTTTGGGCAACTTAGGTTGAAAACCTATTTAGTATGATTCCTTACTTACGTAAGCAGAAGCCAACTCCTAATGCCGACGAAAGCTGGCCCAGGAAGGCTTTATTTTCCTAGCTGTCTGGTGATGACTGGGATTTATGTAAGACACGGGGTAATCTGTTCCTAAATTTCCCATTGCGCGCTTTACGTACGTGGCTACGCTCGGAGAACACACCCACGATAAAGGTATCTGTTTCCCAGACACAGGCTGACGGACCTTATATGCCAAGTAGTTTCCCATTTTGAAAATTCTCTGACTTATTATAAGGTGGTCGTCTAGTGACTTGGAGGTGTTTTTTTTTGCTCAATCCACCATTTATAGTCGACTCAATGGTGCCCAATCCACCAATATTCTTCACATAAAACTACCCGTATCCACCACCGCCTTCTAACCAGACGTCGTATCGTGGTGTGATCTGTATTTTACTTTAAATAAATGGTATGGAACTTTGCACGGACTTTCTCGCTCTTGTTTAAAAAAATGGAGATATTTACTCAAAATTCGTAATACAATATACACTAGCGAACCCGAGAAAAAATTGCGCTATACATGTGTAAAACATGTTTTGACTCATGGTTTTAAATTTTATAATTTTATTTTTAAAGAATTAACGTCTTCATTTTTGTATTTGGACCAATAAAAAATATCGATATTGGGTCTCCAAGGGTCAACACTTTGTATTACAATTTTGATTTTCGGTTAAAATTTTCGTCTTTTTACTAGGGGATGTACATTTTATGGTTATCGCATTGTTATTAAATTTCCCTTTTATACATTTTGACCAATAAAATAGGTAACCATTGTCTATTGAGTCTAAAATGAGAAAGAATCGTTATAGCCGATTTTGAGAAAATTGAATTTTTCAGATTTCGGCCTTTAATAAACTGCTATTAATTTTAGGGTTAGACAGACACACAGACAGACAGTTTTGCAAAAACCACTTTTTAGGGTTCAGGGGGTCATGATACGTCGACATCCATCAACATCTCGGACTAGGTTTTTTTTGACGGTCTTAATCCTTTACCTAAAAAGTTGGCAAAGTTAAAATAAATATATATACCTTGTGTATAGCTTGAAAAATTTTGGTTTTATAGAAATGTATTTCAAGTAAAATATGTTTACTATAAATAGATCTACATGTATGCAATAATAAATCATTTCATACCTAAAAGACTTACGGAGATAAAATTAAAGATTAGAATTTACGCATCAGACCGGAATCCTTAGTCATTTTGACGAAAAGTTGAGATTAGCCATTTGGTTTGTAATATTGATCAAAGCTTAGAAATGGAATTTAATCAAAATTGTTAAAGCAAATTTTGATAAAATCGATTTTTTATCTTTCCGCCCTTAAGGAAACAACCCTTAATATTAGGGTTGGTTATCCAATTCCAAAAATTCCTCGGGGAAATCTTATGAAAACCTTAGATACCATGTTTTAGCCCAATTGGTAAAATAGTTTAGGCTCCAGCCCGAGGTACAGACTGACAGACAGATGGTCAAACAGACGGCATTGTAAATTTTCAAATTAAAAAAATTAAATATTTAGTTTTGCCAAAAAAACACGTATACTGTTCTATTTTTAGTGTCAAAACGCCCCCTTAAATTAAGGGCTAGTATCAAAAAGAACAAAGGTCTTGGGGTATAGCCATATAAATATCAAGTTTAAACTGACTTCAACAAACAGTTTCAGATCAGTGGCCAGAGACACACAAACAAAGAGTAAAATCTACTTTTCTGGTTTCAAAGGGCATTAAAAACGTAAAGATTCATAATAATCTGCAAGCTCTACTTTTAGATGAGAAAGTAAAATTGCAACAAAATGGAAAAAATATATATATAATTTTTTGACCGTTGAACTACTTTTTTGATTATTTGGGGTGTATTAGTTTTATAAATTGTCAACTAATTTCACAGACCGCCTTTTAACATTATATTTACTTAAAATTCGGAAACTATGGTTTCATAAAATAAATTGTATACAATATGTATATCCTTAATAGTTGTACAGTTAAGCAATGTTAAGTTTTTTCTTATCATAAAGACTTGTGGGGACATGCCAAAAATACATTAAATTTGGAAGTACCCGCTTATGTAACGTACCCTTCAAGTCATTTTTCTGGAAAAATGAGATCCACCATCTTGATTGTAAAGTTAAACCGCCCCTAGATAAGAATTCTTATCAAAATTGGTTCTTATCAAAGATGTTATCAAATAAAGAATGCATACAGCTCTTTTTTGATAAATTTTCTAATTATTTTCTAATAAAATTTTGGATTATATAAAAGATAAAAGCACTATTTGATACAATGTTTGGTTAAAATGCACACGTATGCCCTATGTTTCTCGATTTAACGTACCCTTTTAACTTTTAAGCTAGGGCATATTGTTTAAAGGATGGTTCTTGGAACATAACATCTATAATTTTTCAAGTCAATTTCAATTCACCAGGTAAAACATTTTGAATACAAAGTCTGTTTTTTTGTTTTTTTTGTATTTTCTTCAGTGACGTTGAAGGTATTTATCTGTAATATTATTGTAGCGTAGATTTATATCCAGTTTTTTTTAAAAAAAGTAAAAAGAACAGACAATTTTAATGTCTCCGATTTACATATTAGTTTGTATAATGTACATTGTTACAGGAGGATATGAAGTATTTACATAGTTTATTCAGTCCTACTTATATTTCCTATTTGGATTGGAAGTAGATATATTATGTTTATGAGGGAATGTAGCTCTTAGGAAGGACAAAGACAATTTCTTTGCTCGTTGTAAAACTACACCCCCATAACATCCCTTTTCCTCCCTTAAGATAAACACAACTCTATAGTTGATGATGGTTCATAAAAGTTCTTCTTTGGAAAGTGAAGCAAGAATAATGTGGACATATATTTCTTTCCTTTTATTTCCACCTTGTTCTCTTTTCCCTCTCTTATTCTGCTTCTTCCTCATCTTCTCGTTGCTGTGTGTTGACACGATGTCAGCTGCAGATGTCACATGTTGGACCAGAGATTGTCAAATTGCGTAGGGATATGAAATGTACCAATATTCGTGCTCCATTTTTATTTCAGGAGTATAGACGTATCATTGCTTTAAACCCCCCCAAAAATAGACTTTTTATATTAATGAATATTTAGAAACGAACTCTTATTATTTTGGGCATTTAACGTGCTCCTTTTAAGCAGGCAGCTTATAAGATCATGTTATTTACAGTCTAAATGACCTAAGATATCATTCCAAACGCTACACCTAGGCGACATAGTCGTGTAAAAGTTAAATTTTCCTAGAAAGAGACATTTATAAGTTACAAACATTATTATTATTATTATTATTATTATTATTATTATTATTATTATCATCATCACCGTGTCTTACTACCCGTTCGGGTTATACGCACTTACGCTAATGTGTAGTGGTAGTGATTGTGAGATGAAATGAAGGACCTACAGTTTAACGTGGGATCCGAACCATGGTGAAGGCCTGGCATTCCACACATTCACAAGTTGTGATTAATACACATCTTGTCAGAGGTGAAGGAAGGGTTTGGAAATCAGATAAATCTGTGCCGGGACCGAGGATTGAACCCCAGACCCTCAGCACAGAAGTCTGACACCTTACCCCTAGACCACCAGGTCACCTTTTTAAGTTACAAACAAATCTTGTTGCGGTCACCCTCTACTTTAGCACTATGGCATAAACAGGGTGAGTAGTAATTATTGGATATCCATGATTAGGTCGGTAGGTATAAGTCGAAAACACTCTTTGCAAAAAAATCCATTCTTCCCATAACGTTTGAGAGAAAAAAAAGACATTAAAGTTAGAGCGGGGTGATGTGGCAACGTTGTGCCTGAAACTTACATCAAACGTATGTTAGTACACAGTAGGTGTTCAAAGGTTTATCCTCGCATGGATACGCATTGCTCCAAACGGCGTATGGATTCGGTGTTCACGCGGTGAAGCGTGTCGACGTCAATAATTACTGTCGTAACACAGCCTCATGTATTCGTGCCACAACGTCTTCGGGTGACTACGGTGGCTCGTCAGGTGGGTACGCCAGAACTTTCTTTGAGGTAAGCCCACAAGGGAAAAATCTAGTGGTTTGAGTTTCGGCGGCCTTGGTGGTTGTCCCCCCCC